>APFE031669185.1:3766-32026 GCA_000404065.3 Pinus taeda | reverse complement strand
CATGGAAAGACATCGCCTAATTACCAGCCAATAATGTAAGTTGTTAACAGGTGCGAGAGGAATCACCAATAATGACAACGACCCTCAAGGAACTACAGTACAATTCATGTGGTGTGAAAAAGGACTTGGCGTCGAACACCACGCAAAATCTCTCGATTGAAGGCCATTGATGTAAACTTGTCGCCGAAAGTGAGAAACTTGCCATTGAGACATGCAAGCTTCAAAGTACTGAAAGGGTTGTTCCTAAGTCAACTTCTTGGATAATGAGCTGATGTCGACAAGAAGTGACCCGTCACAGGAGGGCCTTAATGAATCCCACATCAACGACATGGATTGAAGCAAATGATTTTGGAGGTGAAAAAAACTGACGATACAGGGTTCAGGGTGGCGGTCATGAAGGAATGAAGCATGAATGTATTGCAGTTGGTGAGACACAGGTGAATTGTCTGAATGACTTCTCTTGAACATATCGGCGACACTGACAATGGATTGGTAGCGTTAACCCCAAATATGGATGGTGTGACGGATCAATGGTGATGACCAGTGAACGGAACAACCCAAACCGACATGGATGCGGAAGGAAAGTGTCATGTTCAAGAGCTACTTGCTACCAATAAAGTTTCTTCAAGTTTTCTTCCCAATTTTCCCCAGTCATTACTGACCAGTACCTCTTTATTTTTGTCAAGCTTGAGGAGGATAACATATGCTTGTTCTATAATCCGCCCTTCGGGTGAACTTGTCGCTATATTTTAGCGAGCCTAGCGACAGTGAAACTCGTTCTCGTCCTGTTGGATGAGTTTGTCGCTATTAGTTTTAACAAGTTTAAAGACAAATACAACTCAGTCTCTTTCAATTTTAGAGAGTCTGAAAGAAATGGAAAGAAGACTCCGAAGATTCTTTTTTGTTGTATAATCCCTTAAGTTCGAAAAAGCGTAAAATAATACAAAAGGGATGAATTTTCGATAGTTTTAACGAGCCGAACAAGACAAGTGCTCGATCTTCTGTGTAATAATCCCTCAAGTCCAAAAAGATTAAAATCTAGAGGAGGGATAGCACTTCTAATGCCTTTTAATGAGCCAGAGAGGCCAATCGCTGGGCCATATTTTCATATTTTACGAGTCAGGTGAAAAAAGCTTAAAGAAGACTCGTTTTCAAGGAACGAGTGATAGTTTTAGGTAGCAGCTGATTCCAGGTAAGATTTGGAATTTTCCAATCATGGTAGTGTTACAAGGATGGCTAGTAGAATCACTCTTTGCAGATGTTCCTCGAAGGGGTAAACAATCATATGGGGGTGAATGATCGGCTAAAAATAGACAGGAGGTGATGGCGAGAACACGACCAAGGCTCAAAAGCTGGTGATAAGGCATTCACAATGGTTATTTACCCGTTCATTTTTTAATGAGCTTAAACATGGGGAGAAACACTTGCTCATGACTTATGTTTATTTTTTAACGAGCTTGAACTCTACGACAACATTGCTCGCCATGATGGTCATTGATTTTTTGATTTACCCTTAACATTTTGTTCTTTCAAAGATACTACCTATTCATCTGCTTCATCAAACTGATTAGAAATGAAAACATATGATAAATGAGTCAAAACACCAATATTTTACTTGAATTACGTGCATAGTAAATTAAAAGTGACTTTTTACCTCTCATTTTACCATTTCATTTGAATTTGGTTTGTTGGAGCTCTGGAGGTGCTTTTCCCCCTTGATTTTCACTAGCGGATTCCAAGAGATCCTATGGATGATTCTCGACGCCGTTCAGACCAGGTAGGAGCTAAACTTGTGCTCTTTCATTACATGCCTTCCATTTTGGATTTTGAGCTTATTTCCCTGTTTTTCTGAGCCCCTGGAGTTTGAAGAACTCGCCCTAGGATCATGGCACCCTTCCTTAGTCGAAAGGTGTGATGCATACTGATGTCTCCACAGACTAGTCAGTATGCATCGCTCCTAGAACACTTGTTGGGGTGCGATGGGCGCAGGGAGGAAAATTTTTGCATTGTTTCCTCATGAAATTTTTTCCTGTTTTCACCAAATGAAGATCCTGACTCTTCCCTTGTTTGTTTTTCAAATATTCATCGGAGGAAAATGGTTGTCACATGGCGAGAATGTGAGCATGAAGAGGAGGACACTGTTGCTTTACATGATCTGGGCATAGTAGCTGCATTACGAAACTATGGCTTGCTGAAGTTTTTCCGTATCTCGAGCATGGGGCAAAAAATTAGTTTTTTGCAGTATTTCCTCAATGCTTGGGATCCTATCAACCAGGTATTCCAGATTAGGGGAAAATTGATCCCCTTGAAAGTGGTGGACATCTATTTTCTGATTGGCTTGTCAAGGCACAGTACCCCTCTCTCTTTATCAGGTTCCGCCCGTGGGGGTGAGTCTATAAGGGAGTACATTCACCAACATTGCAGAGAGGGATCTAAGCCGAGTGCGGATGGAAAGATCAACATCCGAGACATCACTGACCGACCCTTGTAGACCATCCTGTTTACTTTTGCTAGACTGGCTGGTAGTTCTACTCTCCATATAGCCAACAGATCTTATATGCAGTATTGGAATGCCTTGAACCAAAGGTGTTCAATTGGTGTGATGCAGTACTTTTTGTGATGAATGAACAGTTGACCAAGGTGAAGAGTGGCAGATCCAAAAACTTTGGTTATGGTTCTATTTTGACTTCTTTCGCCTTGGAGCAAATCCCACTGATGCAACCATAGTATATATCACTTGGCCTACCTCCACTGACAGAACAACGGATGCAGAGATGGGTCAATCTCATGTCTCGGCATGCTGGCCAGCCCCAGATTTCATTTTCTGAGGCCTTCTTTGAGTGGTTTGACCATTAGGAGATGGTCTATGCCAGGTTCCCATATGCTGGTATGGACTTCCGAGGTGATCTGGATTTGGTGCTGCCAGCTGGAGAGTAGTGGGGTGTCATGGGTAATTTTCTTTTGACCATATTTCTGTTCATTGTTGTTTATAATGTTCTTATATTCTTATGATCAAGACTAATCAAAAATCATGTGCTCATGCAGATGTTGGCCCAGTTCGACCAGTAGTGCACCATAGAGACCCAACGGCTGCTCCAACAGGAGAAGCGGTTGGGAGGGCTATCATTCGCGATCTTGATGTGGCCGAGACTCTTTCGGCACTACAAGACTAGATTGAGGGTCTTACCCTTGGCATCTTAGACATGAGGACTGATGAGATGCCTTTGCGGTTGCAGCGACATACCACTAGAGTGTTGAGTCGATGGACTAGGCTCTTATGCATGATTGCACAGGCGGTGACTTGTTATCACCAGCACCATTAGGCTAGGGTGACCCCTAGCATTTTTGAGTTTTAGGTCATTTGACCAATTTTGTCTTGGTTACCGAACATTATGTGCAAACTATAAATAGTTATGGAATATATTTTTGATTTTCGGAGCTTTATTTTGGTTCAGTTATATGATCCTGCTGCATATATTGATGTGATGCTTCTTTTTATAAATGTCGCAAATGTCTATCTAACACATAATTTGCCAATGAGTCTATCAATGTGTTTAAACTTTTGAAAATATTCTGATATTGGATGAAATCAAAATGTCTTTCCAAAATTTTGACCCTTAGGAACATGCGATAGATAGTTGGATTTCGTATAGCATAGATGCCGGTGAGTTGTAGAATGACGAGCTATGAGTCTATCCTAACGACAAGTTGGCATATACCATGTGCAATGGCATTAGAAAGGAGTTCTATTAATGCACTGTACTCAGCGATATTGTTCGTAGACCGACCAATACATACTCCTCTGAAACTTACTAACTCGTTGCTGGTGTTATAGCTCCAAATCTCACTATTATGGTTTGTGATGCTGCACTCATGGCCTAGGGAAACCCCTCCTTCGATACCTAGTCTCAAATTTAAAAAAAAAAGTGTTTTATTCCCTGTACGCGACATTGCCTTGAGTTAAACGCGTGTATACGCAGGTCCATATATACCCAACCCGCGTATATGTATTAAAACACTTAAAAAAATATAAAACTCCTTATTTTCAGGCGGAGATCGCAGGTTTTACCTGCTGATCACCTGTTAGTGCCCGTGGCCCAACTGTTCCCAACCAATTCCTAACTAAAAAACTACTTTGGAATTGGTATAAAAAGACATCAAAGGGAGGGCCTAAGGGAGGAGAGAAGAGAGAGAAAGTTTATTAAACTGATATTTTCCTCCTGACCAGGTCTGAAGACCCTTGTGCCTTCTACACTTCCCCCATTTGTATAGGAAACCCTTTGTTCCTTGTGATTTGATGTCCATCCACTAGTTATGGCATCATGGAGTGACTCTTGGAAGGAGATATGCTAGAGGCTTGAGGCGAGACGGATCCGGAAGGAAGCTATGCTTGGAGCCTACGAAAGGTTGCTCAGGTGATATTACCCCTTTTGTACATTCTATTTGTCTATAATAAAGAAACACGTCTTGGTTCCCGATATGCTTCTTCTTTATGTTTATGATGTTCATGTTTGAATTTCATGTATGAATGGTGGTTTAATGTTTATAACTAACTTCCTTCTTTCATAACATAAAGATGATTTTTATATAAGTCTTTGTCCATATACTGCTACATTCTTTGGAATTGTTTGTTTTGCAGGGCAAGGGAGCGAAAGGGACTTGAAGAAGGGTTTGGACCCTTAAGGAAATTCTCGAACGTAGGACCTGAGGTACGTCCGTCATACTTTAGAATTTGCTTATTACAGCATTATGGTTGTGAGCATGTGTTTCTCTGTTTAGACAACTTTCAGACTGCTAGGGTTTCCACCCAAACGCCCTAGGGTATCAAATCCCTCAACAGAGTTTAACTCCCGATTTAATAAAATCTTGAATAAAATCCCTACCGATTCCAAGCCAAGTGAACAAATTAGAAGCGAGTGGTCCATTACAGCCTTACCTTCAAATATAGCCATTTTTGTAGATAGGGCTGGAAAACCTACATTGGTCGAAAATATGAAAGAAGCCCTTGCTGTCGAAAAACGTATAATCGCTTTGGAAAATAAAGTTGCTCTCAGACACAGGAAATCCAAAAGAGTGTCTTTCAAGAATGATTCAAAGAAGAAAATCACCAAAGATCCATACGATATGGAGGGTCTTCAAAAGGTCCTCAAAACAATGTCAAATGTAATGGTTGAAATTAAAAAGCAAGTAGCAGAAACTTCAACAAAGAAACCATATAGGAATTTTAAGAAACTGGAGTCAAAACCACCAAATGTTATATCTAATGCAGATTTAGATCCTGAGGAAGAAGAAGAAGATGAAACAATTGCACCATCCGATGAATTCGAGGAAGAGGAAGTCATTGAATGCCATGGAATGTGGGACTTCATATTGCCTAACTCCGATACCGAAACTTAACAAGAAGCTTTTCATGTGACTACTAGGAGCAAAGTGCCCCTGAACCTGTCCAGGCAAGTTCAAAGAAAAGGAGTGCAGGTACTAATACTACAAAGGAAAAGGTACCCACAAGGAAGCCAGCTGCAACAGTGCCTCAAAACCAACCATCATCCTCAAATATACCTTCAACATCAAAGACATTAGTAGTATCGGATTTAATGGATTACAATATTGTTGATGATATGAAGAAGACTAAGGCAAACATCACCATGTTTGAACTTAGCAAATTAAAAAATCAGAAAAAATTTCTTCTTAAGGAACTAAATGCAATTCCTTCTTCAACTCTTCCTAGTGCTAAAGCTGTAAATGATTCAAGACAACCACCTTCTGGTAGAGTTGAGGCTACTGATACGATTCTAATTGGAGACAGATCAAATTCCCATAACCCCCCTTTCCTCTTAACCTACAAAATCTACAATCGAAATCTACACAACTATTTGATTGACTCAGGGGCATCATCTAATATAATGCCAGCTTCAGTTTGTTCGAAACTGAACATAGAACCCCAAAAGTCTTCAATTCACATTGTGCAGTTAGATAGAACCAAAGTCCAGGTCTTAGGGAAATAAACTCTGTTACTATCAGGTTATCGGTGGATCCATGAGTGGTTCAAAGAATTGATATCTTAATCGCTGATATACCTGAGTTTTATGCTTTAATCTTGAGCAAGGATTGGTCTGAGAAGCTCCATGGGTATATTTCTACCGATTGGTCTCATATGTGGCTGCCCTACAAGGGAAAGCCAAATCAAATAAAAATCAATCGGGAGAAACACATGACCCATACTGTCACAGAGTTCGAACAGGAGAATCAACCAATTGCATTTAACAATAACATTTTGGGAAACTATTCTTCTGAATCATTCTCTGGCAATTATATTTCCCAACCATCTCCTTTCTCGGTAAACAATTTCACATCACAAATCAAAAAAATTTCACAAACTGACAGATCAAGATGTGTTAATGTTATTGAGAATTATGTAAATAAAATTGTTGATAATTTTTTATTTTGGTCTTTATATTTGACGGTTCTAAATCCAGTGAAGGATCAGGAGCAGGGTGTATTTTAGTCAACCCTGAGGGAGAAAAAACAATGCTTTCTTGTAGATTAGAATTTGAATGCACTAATAATATAGCTGAGTATGAGGCCTTGGTGCAAGGACTATATAAAGCTATTGGCCTCAAAGTTCAATATTTGAAATTGTTTGGCGATTCAGAGATCGTCATAAAACAAGTTCGAAATACAATCCATTGTCTCTCTAATCACCTCAAACACTATCAGTCTTTAGTACAGGAACTTATATATCATTTCTTAGAATTCAATATTTCACCTATTCCCAGATCCCAGAATGTAGCAGCTGACTTGTTGGCCAATGTTGCTTCTAAACTCTTACCTTCCAAAGATTATAGCCCGGATAGATTTTCAGTAGAGTTGATCTTTAGGCCATCAATTCCTGACAATGTCACCAATTGGTGAGTGTTCAACCACGATGAAGACATCCTACATTTCTTAACTTCCGACAAGTCCTACAACGATCAGATCATTGATGAAAGTGATCATGATCTTTAGATGAAAAGAAGCATGAGGAAAACTCAATACCAAGACCTGTGGTTAAACTTGAAGATCTCTACGACATTAAAGATAGGTTTAAACAGGTAACCAATTCAAAAATCCAAAGTTCTACCTTAAGATTTTAATTTATAAATCTCGATACTGAGAAGAACCCTCAAAATATCAATTTAGGACTAGGACTTTATGTTGAAGAAAGGATAGAATTTATTAGACTATTAAGGAAAAATAAACATTTCTTCGCTTGGAAGTATGATGATTTAAAAACATATGATACATCAATCATCCAGCATACCATTCCAATGCTTCCTGAACAGAAACCGGTTCAACAAAAATTGAGGAAAATACATCCAAACTTAGAGAGCCGGATAAAATCAGAACTCAATAAACTCTTGAAAGCAAAGATTATTTTTCTTGTTCGGTACTCAAACTGGGCCTCCAATATGGTGCCTGTTAGGAAGAAAAATGGCGACATCAGGATTTGTATAGATTTCAGAAATCTGAACAAGGCAAGTAAAAAATATTATTTCCCATTACCTACCATGGAGCAGATACTCCATTCAGTAGCAGGTTCTGAGCTAATGTCCTTTCTAGACGGTTTTTCAGGATACAACCAAATTCTGGTCCATCCTGATGACAGACTCAAAACTACTTTCAAAACAAAATGGGGAACTTAAGCCTATCAGAAAATGCCTTTTGGACTTATTAACGCAGGAGCTACATTCCAAAGAGCAATGAATATAGCCTTCAAAGGATTGATCAACAAAATAGTAGTCTTCTATTTAGATGATATTACTATATTTTCTAAAAATAGATCCAACCATTTACATGATTTGAATCAAATCTTTGAACGTTGTAGAAGATATGGTATTTCACTTAATCCCAAAAAATCCTTCTTTGCTCTAAATCAAATAAAGCTCTTGGGCTTTATCGTTTCCAAAGATGGTATTTATATTGATCCCAACAGGATTAAAGAAATTTCTGAAATCCCATTTCCTCATAACAAAAAATCGATGCAGTCATTTTTAGGTCAGATCAACTTTGTCAAAAGATTTGTTCCCGATTTTTCTCATATCATTTTACCATTACAAACCATGATTAAGAAAAACTCAGTGTTTAGATGGGGGTCTGTGGAAAAGGAAGCTTTTGATTTAATCAAAAAATCAATAATCAGTGCCCCCGCTTTAAACACTCCTAATTTTTCTAATCATTTCACATTGTACACTATCGCATCCAATTCATCTTATGCAGCAGTACTCACTCAGATTAATGATCACAACTTGGAAGCACCGATTTCATTTTTTAGTTCAAATTTTCAGGGTGCAGAACTAAATTACTCTGAAGTTGAAAAACAAGCCTTTGTTGTATATAAAGCCATCAAACACTACAAGCCCTTCCTTCTAAAAGCCCATACAAAAGTTATAGTTCCTTTTTTACAGTAAGGAAATTACTAATCCAAAGGGAATTAGGTGAAAAAAGGGCGAATTGGGTTACAACACTTCAAGAATATGACTTGGAAATCAAGCCAGCAAAGATTGTTAGAGGCCAATGTTTTTGCAGGTTATTAGCAGGAGCATCCAACATTCCAGAATCAGGTGATACAGATCATATTGAACAAATCAACCAGATAAGTATTACCAATCCTAAATCTCAATATGCAAATTTAATCTTTTATCTGAAAAATGGACATGCACCTCCTAATCTTTCTTATAAAAACAAATGGTCCATTAGATTAAAGGCAAAAAACTTCATAATCATTGATGATGTGCTTTTTAGACAAAATTATGATTCAGTTTTACTAAGATGCCTGGAAAAACCTGAAGCACAAAAGGTTTTGCAGGAGCTACATGATGGACCAGCCGGAGGACATTTCGGAGCTGACACAACAGCTCACAAAATCATTCATGTTGGATATTACTGGCCCACCTTATTCAGAGATACCCATGAATATGTAAGGAAATGCCGAAGTTGTCAAATCTCCAGTGAAAGACAAAGGAAACCAACTTTCCCTTTGCAACCAGTCAACATTGATCAACCTTTCGAACAATGGGGATTAGATATCATTGGGGAAATAACTCCACAATCCTCCAAACAACATAAGTATATCCTTACTGCTACGAATTACTTTACTAAGTGGGTTGAAGCAATTCCGTTAAAGACAACAAACTCTGAAGGAATTATAGAATTTATAGACCAATTCATCATTACCAGGTTTGGTGTCCCAAATGCTCTTGTTTTTTATAATGCATCTTATTTCTCTGGAAATACCATGTTTTAGTTTGCTATTAAAACAGGATTTAAATTGAAATATTCTGCAAATTACTATCCCCAGGGTAATGGTCTAACAGAGTCTACCAATAAAAATCTACTCAAAATCATTAAGCGAACTATCGAACAAAATCATTAAAACTAGCATAAATCTTTAATATTCGCACTATGGGCTGATAGAATAATGCAGAAGGCCTCTATAGGTACTTCTCCATTCAATATTGTATATGGGAAAGAATCAGTACTATCGACCAATCTAGCGCTTCCTTCTCTAAACCTAGTTCAGTTTATTGAAGAAAGCCCCTCTTCTTCTATCCAACTTAGACATGATCAAATTTTAAAATTAGAAGAAGAAAGAGAGAAGGCCAAAATTACTCATGCTAAACATCAGTAGATAATCAAGTCATCATTTGATTCAGCTTCGTCCAGTTCTAAACAATTGCAGGTTGGTGATCTAGTTCTAAAATGGGACAAAGCACATGAGGATAAAGGTAAACACACCAAATTCCAAAAGATGAGGCTTGGACCATTTCAGATCAACGAGAAGATAGGCCATTCGACATTCATATTACAAGATCTATCAGGAAAGAGGGACTCTCTTCCTGTTAATGGCCTCATCTTAAAGAAATTCTTCAATTGAGGAGGTAACCCCTTCTCTTTTAAATTCAGTAGGATTTGCAGTTTTTAGGACCATTAGGAAATAAAGTTGTAAAATAGCTTCTATTGGCCTTTGCTATATTAAAAATGTTGCTCGGAGGAAGTACTTTTAATATTTACTTTTGTAAAATAGAAACCTTATAAAAAAGGGACAATTTCTAAGAAATTAGGTATATTAACATTTTGAAGACCCCATTTTATTTTTGTGAAAATCCTCTCAAGATTTAGAAGTACTGTAAATCATTTTAATGTTTTCAAACTGGCCACAAAAGGGTTATCAGTATCAAAACAGGAACTGATTCAGTCTTAGCATCTTCAACTCCTACCTTGTCATCCATTTCCTCTTAAGGAGAGAATTGTCCATCCCATTCATCCAAGTTTATGATTACTCAGAGTGTAATTCTAAAATATCTGATATAAAGACAAGGGGTCTTATCACAAGCCTGCTTACCATGATCATTGGAAAATAGTCTAACCGACATTACCAACATTGCATACCAAAATAGGGTAATGGCTTATAAGCATAAGACAAGGGGTCTCATCACGAGCCAACTTGTTCGATTAGATTACAACCAGTGAATGGCATTGTCAAAATAGCTGGCAACCAAACCAGGACAATGGCTTTTTATCTTACAAAAAATGGAAAAGAAAAGAAATACAAAATATGAAAACATGTTTTGAATTCATTATTTTAATCATACTCTGAGATGGGAGGGGTCATGGACAATCAAATGGTTAAAAGGTATCCCTGTCGAAACTATGAACGTTTGCTAGCAGCAGAGGCTCTACCTGTGACAAAGGAGTCAATCAAAAAGGCTAAGTTGGAAAGGTGTTTTGTTTTATCTTTATCAACCAATAGAGGCCAATTTAAAACTTAGAATTTATTTAATTTTAACGAGAGAAGGAATTAGCAAAAAACATGCTCTTATTATATTCAGAATGTGTGTATACTTATTTATATTAGAATTTTCCTTTTTGATAAGATCTCTATGTAAAGAAAGTTCAAATATTCCAATATTTTTTCAAAGATAATTGTTTCTTCCAGCGAATCGCTAATTGTTGTGCTATACAACAACTCCCCATTTCATAAAATTTTACTTTAGAAAATTATAATATGAAATGGGTCCCTTTTAGATTGAATTGGTATTAACCCATCACTCCTCTAAAGGTCCCGAAACAAACGAAGCATTATAAAACCCTTTTTGAGTTAATTAATAATCGGTCTTATAATAAAATGAATAATTCTTTATTATTGCGATAAATCGATCACAAGATCGCATATCGCAATAACAAAGGATGCATAAACAAGACCCATTGATTCTCTCCGATGCGACAAATGCAAATAACCATCGGTTATCGGGAAAACAAACAACAAAAGGCCCCTCCCCTTGCTCCGATGCAATATCGCAATCGGCAGTCAGGGAATGCGATATGAATATAACGAAACTCTCCTCCTTAAAGATCCCAATGGGAGTCAAGCGATATCGCTATCGGCGATCGGGGATTCCACAATAACTTAAATACAACTACCCAAGGCTTCCTGCGATCGCCGATAGTGATAAAGCCAAGCGCGACTTTCAAAAAGGATTGATAGGGCTTCGGTATATTATAATAATTATCATTAAAATCCTTTTCTCTTCCCGATAGTGATTCGCTTGCGTCCAACCGCCAAAAAGTCAAATCCACGCTTAAACGATTATTCGGCAAATAAAGGATATAATGAGCATTTAAATTATTGACAGGTTTAAACGACCAATTAATGGAGCAGTTATGCCTCAATCTCTTCAAATATTGTATCCGCAGGAGCCTTATGATAATCTTCCATTATTCATTGATTTACTCAATTCCTCCATACTTGGTTTTCACCATCTATTCTCCGCATTACGTTCATTTTATCTCTTGTGCAAAGTTTTTCCACAGTAGTGAATTCAGAACAAATGGGGAAGAAATCTAAGAAATCTGGAACAACTTCAGCTTCTACAGTAACAGGACAACATGCCACCAATCCGAGACCAAGAAAAAAGGGATTAATCTCAGATACCACATGTCTCAGCCTCGGCAGTACTACTTGGCAGAACATTTACAACCTGGTTGAAGCCGAGGAACCTCAGCAAACATCGGTACGAGCTACAGCAGGCTCAAGCCAGAAGTCTGATGCCACTCTAAAAGATTTGGCTAATTCCTGCCTGCACAGGATAGCGGCTCGAGAGCAAATTCTTTCATATACAGATGTGGTGAGATGGGCAATTGAAGAAATTCCAATTACATACAGAACATTCTACACTATTGATGGGAGAGTATTCGGTTCATTTCAGCCCAATGATTTAAGACAAATGTACCATTTGCTCAAACCAGAGAAAAAGTATAATAAAGCCTTCCTAGAGAAGTTTAGAGATGAGAATGAAATAGAGTCGGAGCCTATACGGGAATGGAGACAGAACCCGGCGAAACACAAACATGAGTCTTCGGGTAAGTACTCCGTCAACTCCTTATGTTCTCCTTATTGTTATGCTGGAGTCATGATGTGTCGAATGTGGGCATTGCATGATTCTTCAAAATTTTCCATAGAGATGGTACCTCTGATGGAAGCAGCATGTAATAGTGAAATCATGGATTGGGGGACTATATTATCGGATAAGTTGGCTACAACTATTCTTGAATTCAGAAACAAATCTCGTGTTACTGATAGGTTCATCCCTCCATTTTACTTTAGTTCCTACATTTTGGACACCCTCTGTTTTAATTCCGAATTTCCTTTGTTAGGGTGGAGATGGACTCCACAGAACCCTATGCCCATTCATATCTACCACCAGAAATTATGGAAAGCTCATTATAAACATCACTTATATCAAGTCTACAATGGATTCATGCTACCTATTTACTATGCAATTTTTTATAGACCTGCCCCTAAGATCTCCTCTCAGGCAGAGATTGACTTGACAGCCTTAGGAACCTGGTTTGGAGAAGAAAAATTCACTTATGTAAGAGTTTTCGGCAGTCAGGCCAGGCCTCATATCCTCCCCTTGTATATACCAGACAAACTATTAGCCCGAGAGATAGCATACCAGCTTACAACAGCATCAGCCACAAAGACTCTCAGGAATTCAAAGAAGCAAGTTTGGCCTCCTTTTCCTCTAAGGTGTGGCATCTATACTCTGCATGATTATAAACATGCAAAGAAAGAGGCATAAAAGATTAATATACTAAGTCTCGCCACTCTGCCTAATAGACGTTTTGATCCGAATAAAGTCGTCTATAATGTTCTAGACCAGGCCAAACTCACTAAATTTGAACATAAGGAAGATGAGTTTGATTAGCTGTTCTCCTCAGCCGAGTGAATATTTCAAGTGCAACAGCTAGCTAGAATGAGATACCATGATGATGGGTTAGTTGAATTTAACAAACTCAGAGAGCAAAGGTTGCAAACTTTGCCTCTAGATTTGTTAGCCACTGCCCCGATGATACAATCAAGCGAGCGTGAGCAGCAGCTTGCCAACGAACCTCCTGCTACATCCGAAATCTTTGAAGAAGTCCAAAGAAGAGAGCAGGAGGAACTCCAGAGGCTAGAACAGGAAGAGGCAAAGAGGAAAGAACAAGAGAAAACACAGAGGAAAGAGAAAGAGGAAGCAAAAAAGAAAGAACAGGAGAGAATACGGGAGGAGGAGCACAAAAAGTAGCAGGAGCAGAACAACATGGAGGTGAGTGTCGACACTCAAATTGACCCAAGATTTCTCCAAGAATGGCAACAATTTAATTCAATTATAAGCAATCTTGAGAGCTCAATGGATGTCGATACATCCAAAGCGGCCGATACACAGGATACAGCATCAAAAGAGGTTCCAAGCAAAGGAACCAGCAAAATACCCCCGACTACAGTAGTAGAAATAATTCCCAAGGATCCTTCAGATCAAATTATTTTGCAAGTGGAGGACATTAATCCATTGGATGTTTTCTATAGCCCAAAACACAGGGCTGTAATAAAGCGACAGTGGAATAGGAGAAGGATTGGTCAACCTTCTCTGTTCCCTGAATGAACAGTAACAACCAATGTGGTGTGGAGAGAAGAATTTGACCCCTCCGATGACCTGACAAAGTTGTCCCAATATGTTGGTGCCTATTCGGCAGCCACCATGGATAAGGCATCGGAGGTAAGCAATTTGTTGAAAGAAAAGGATCAGGTGATCGCTTCACTACAAACACAGCTATCAGAAGAACAGCAGAAGGTAGAGCAACTACAACAACAATTGTCCATGCAGCAACAGTTGAATAACCAACTCAACAAAAAGTTGCATGAAGAGAAACAGAGGGCCGATTCGGGAGCGATTCAGAGACAGAAAGAATTATCGGAGGCATTATCAAAGTTGAAGGCAATGAATGAACAGATGGCAAAGACAAAAGATGAGCAAATTGCTCAATTATCAGCTCAAGTAGAGAAGTTCAAGAGTCTTCCCCAGCTTGCCGATTTCAGAGTAGAGGAAATACAAATTAATAAGGAATTAATAACACAAATAAGATTGTTGTGTCATCAAATTGCCCAAGTTGAACCTCTACGCGACATAACAACATCTATAATAGACAAATCAGTTGATGCCAGGCAGGATTTAGAGCAAGCCGATGACACTTTAACAGATTTTCTTACTTGGCAGGACTCTAATGAGGGATAGGTAGCAAACTTGCCCAAAATTTTAGAATCCCATAAATAAATTCTATTCACGGAGTGGCAGTCCCAATTAATGAAAGCAGAGAGAGCGGTCTCTAGATGCAAATTATCTACGAACAATTTGATTGACTTGATCAACAATACTCTTTATTTATCTAACATGATTTCTCAATGTACACCAGGTAAATTATTATCAGCCAAGACATTGGAGCAGTCATGTCACCAAGAGCTAGAAAAGAATGGGAGATTGATCTCAGGAATTAAAAGTTTAACTTGGGACACCTATTGGTTGTTCCTAGTAAAACCATACAGCCAGAGAGCCGCCCTCAAATGCCTAACGAATGCAATCAGGTGTTTCATTCCTGATATACACGATGCCACCTATGCTGCTCAAATCAATTCTCGTCTCAGCCGCCCTCAAGAAGTGGAAGCAATGCTGGCAATATGCCAACTTAGGACAAAAGGCAAACAGCCAGAAGAATGAATCATTGCTGCCGACTACGAGATTGTTGTGGGGGAGATATTCAAGATCGGATTATACCAATTTACTAGCATTTTAATTTTGTATTTTGTTAGCCTAGTTTAGTATTTATAGACCCTTTCATGTATTTAGAAAGGGTCGTAAGTTTTTGTATATGACTTAAGCCTGAAGTTGCACTACTGTACTTCAGGCATATTCTTTTATGAAAACTGGACCAATCTTTCCAAATTTTGATAACGAAGCTTTTATGTGGATGTGCACTACTGCCTTTATTTAAAAGTATTTCTGAGTCGGAAGAAGGAATTCAAATTGCGATTGACGTTGGGAATGACTTGCAGCTCGTATGGTACTATTATCTATGTCTGAGTTTATTCTTTTTATGTGAATTGTTGTTTTATCATTCTTGCTATTATTGAATATGTGAATGTGCTTTAACAATAGACTTTATACTTTCCACTATGGATGTTTACAGTTTTCTATTCCTCTAATCATGCATGTATCAGTAATATAAAAGAGAAGTGTAACAATGTTTTATCAATTACTTCGTTCAACTATTTGAACGAAGCAATTATCATTTAAATGAATGTCTTTGTTTATTGAATAGTGTCGTCTATATGCCTATCAGTGAACATAGATCACTAAATGTTGCACTTAAAAATAGAAGCTTCCCGGGATAAAATAGTCATTTACGTTTTCGCTCATAGAATAAGTCCTCCACTTGTTATCACTTATTAGAAAACCAATCATTCATCCACCCCCTTTTATTCATTACTGGGAAACTGGTCCCATTATATCCAGTCCGAGCCACCATCCCAAACGGAAAAGGAGTTGTATTAAGGTCCGGACCGGGTGGTTATCCCCCGATGTTGATGTAACGATTTTCGGGGCATCAACATTTTTGGCGCTAGAAGGAGGGCCTCAACTATGAATGGCGAGTAAATCAAAACCTACAGACCATTCATAGAGTAAATCACCCTCCACCTCACCTCGGACCTCTCGTTTGCATTCTGAAATACCAACGTTCAAACAAGAAGAAGAGGGATCAACTACCACTGCTCAACCCCACCATACTTCAAAACATTTAAGCCCGGAGTCCCCTGAAGTTCAGTCTATCATCCAGAAACTTCAAGGCTTCTCCATTTCACCTCAGAGATCTGAAGTATCTCAAGGCAGTGAGACTTCACAATTCCCCTTACCTCATCCTCTCACCAGACTTCAAAGCGAAAAACTCGGCTTTGAACCAGCTGAGTTGCCTTTACCCCAAAGGAAAAGGGCTAAAAATAACACTAAAGGTTCTGGTAGTGAGACCTTTTCTCCATCACCTTCCATCTCAACATCTCCAGTGCGAAGTCAAACAACCACTTCCCCATTACCTATTATAGTTCACCAGGGGTCATCACCTTCAACATCACAATCTTTTCAGTCTTCATTTCCACCTCTTCCCCAAACACCTAGAACACCACAGGCAATCGTTGGTACTCCCAAAATGGCTCAGAATCCATGGAACAGTCTTGGTGCAGTCACTATGCCTGCATCATTACATCCATTACCTGATTATCCTGAGAAATGGTTACCAAAGTTTAATCCAGATGTTGGAACATTGGCTGAGGAACACATAAATAATTTCATGTTGTCAGTTAATCTGAAAGGAGTAATAGTAGAATATGTTGTAGTTAGACTTTTCCCCTACACATTACAAGGATCAGCCGAGTCTTGGTATTTCTCCTTGCCCTCTGGATCCATTACCAGTTGGAATACTTTTCTAGAGCAGTTTCTTACCAAATATGGCGATGATAGATCCTTGGCCACGCTCATTAATGACCTTTCAAATCTAAGGATTGAGTCTAGAGAACCAATTAAGGACTTTAACTCCCGATTTAATAAACTCTTGAATAAAATCCCTACCGATTCCAAGCCAAGTGAACAAATTAGAAGCGAGTGGTACATTACAGCCTTACCTTCAAATATAGCCATTTTTATAGATAGGGCTAGAAAACCTACATTGAACAAAAATATGAAAGAAGCCCTCGTTGTCAAAAAACGTATAATCGCTTTGGAAAAGAAAGCTTCTCTCGAAGACAGGAAATCCAAAAGAGTGTCTTTCAAGGATGATTCAAAGAAGAAAATCACCAAAGATCCATACGAAATGGAGGGTCTTCAAAAGGTCCTCAAAACAATGTCAAATGAAATGGTTGAAATTAAAAAGAAAGTAGCAGAAACTTCAACAAAGAAACCATATAGGAATTTTAAGAAACCGGAGTCAAAACCACCAAATGTTATATCTAATATAGATTCAAACCCTAAGGAAGAAGAAGAAGATGAAACAATTGCACCATCCGATGAATTCGAGGAAGAGGAAGTCGTTGAATGCCATGGAATGTGGGACTTCATATTTCCTATCTCCGATATCGAAACTGAACAAGAATCTTTTCCTGTGACTACTAGGAGCAAAAGTGCCCTTGAACCTGTCCAGGCGAGTTCATAGAAAAGGAGTGCAGGTACTAATACTACAAAGGAAAAGGTACCCACAAGGAAGCCAGCTGCAACAGTGCCTCAAAACCAATCATCATCCTCAAATATACCTTCAACATCAAAGACGTTGGTAGTATCCTATTCAATGGATTACAATATTGTTGATGATATGAAGAAGACTAAGGCAAACATCATCGTGTTTGAACTCAGCAAATTAAAACATCAGCAGAAATTGCTTCTTAAGGAACTAAATGCAGTTCCTTCTTTGCCTCTTCCTAGTGCTAAAGCTGCAAATGATTCAGGACAACCACCTTCTGGTAGAGTTGAGGCTACTGATACGATTCTAATTGGAGACAGATCAAATTCCCATACCCCCCCCCCTTTCCTCTTAACCTACGAAATCTACAATCGAAATCTACACAACTGTTTGATTGACTCAGAGGCATCATCTAATATAATGACAGCTTCAGTTTGTTCGAAACTGAACATAGAACCCCAAAAGTCTTCAATTCACATTTTGCAGTTAGATAGAACCAAAGTCCATGTCTTAGGGGAAATAAACTCTGTTACTATCAGGTTATCGACGGATCCATGAGTGGTTCAAAGAATTGATATCTTAATCGCTGATATACCTGAGTTTTATGGTTTAATCTTGAGCAGGGATTGGTCTGAGAAGCTCCGTGGGTATATTTCTACCGATTGGTCTCATATGTGGCTGCCCTAAAAGGGAAAGCCAAATCAAATAAAAATCAATCGGGAGAAACACATGACCCATACTGTCACAGAGTTCAAATAGGAGAATCGACCAATTGCATTTAACAATAACATTTTGGGAAACTATTCTTCTGAATCATTCTTTGGCAATTATATTGCCCAACCATCTCCTTTCTCGGTAAACAATTTCACATCACAAATTGAAAATTTTTCACAAACTAACAGATCAAGGTGTGTTAATGTTACTGAGAATTCTGTAAATAAAATTGTTGATAATTCTTTATTCTGGTCTTTATATTTTGACGGTTCTAAATCCAGTGAAGGATCAGGAGCAGGGTGTATTTTAGTCAGCCCTGAGGGAGAAAAAACAATGCTTTCTTGTAGATTAGAATTTGAATGCACTAATAATATAGCTGAGTATGAGGCCTTGGTGCAAGGACTATACAAATCTATTGGCCTGAAAGTTCAATATTTGAAAGTGTTTGGCGATTCAGAGATCGTCATAAAACAAGTTCGAAATACAATCCATTGTCTCTCTAATCACCTCAAACACTATCAGTCTTTAGTCTAGGAACTTATATCTCATTTCTTAGCATTCAATATTTCACCTATTCCCAGATACCAGAATGCAGCAGCTGACTTGTTGGCCAATGTTGCTTCTAAACTCCTGCCTTCTGAAGATTATAGCCCGGATAGATTTTCAGTAGAGTTGATCTTTAGGCCATCAATTCCTGACAATGTCACCAATTGGCGAGTGTTCAACCATGATGAAGACATCCTACATTTATTAAATTCCGACAAGTCCTACAACGATCAGATCATTGATGAAAGTGATCATGATCTTCAGATGATAGAAAAGCGTGAGGAAAACTCAATACCAAGGCCTGTGGTTAAACTTGAAGATCTCTACGACATTAAAGACAGGTTTAAATAGGTAACCAATTCAAAACTCCAAAGTTCTACCTTAAGATTTGAATTGATAAATCTCAGTACTGAGCAGAACCCTCAAAATATCAATTTAGGACTAGGACTTTCTGTTGAAGAAAGGATGGCATTTATTAGATTATTAAGGAAAAATAAACATGTCTTCGCTTGGAAGTATGATGATTTAAAAACATATGATACATCAATAATCCAGCATACCATTCCAATGCTTCCTAAACAGAAACCGGTTCAACAAAAATTGAGGAAAATACATCCAAACTTAGAGAGCCAGATAAAATCAGAACTCAATAAACTCTTGAAAGCAAAGATTATTTTTCCTGTTCGGCACTCAAACTAGGTCTCCAATATGGTGCCTGTTAGCAAGAAAAATGGCGACATCAGGATTTGTATAGATTTCCGAAATCTAAACAAGGCAAGTCAAAAAGATAATTTCCCATTACCTACCATGGAGCAGATACTCCACTCAGTAGCAGGTTCTGAGCTAATGTCCTTTCTAGACAGTTTTTCAGGATACAACCAAATTCTGTTCCATCCTGATGACAGACTCAAAACTACTTTCAGAACAAAATGGGGAACTTACACCTATCAGAAAATGCCTTTTGGACTTATTAACGCAGGAGCTACATTCCAAAGAGCAATGGATATAGCCTTCAAAGGATTGATCAACAAAACAGGAGTCATCTATTTAGATGATATTACTGTATTTTCTAAAAAGAGATCCAACCATTTACATCATTTGAATCAAATCTTTGAACGCTGTAGAAGATATGGTATTTCTCTTAATCCCAAAAAATCCTTCTTTGCTCTAAATCAAGGAAAGCTCTTAGGCTTTATCATTTCCAAAGATTGTATTTATATTGATCCCGACAGGATTAAAGAAATTTCTGAAATCCCATTTCCCCATAACAAAAAATCCATGCAGTCATTTTTAGGCCAGATCAACTTTGTCAAAAGATTTGTTCCCGATTTTTCTCATATCATTTTACCATTACAAACCATGATTAAGAAAAACTCAGTGTTTAGATGGGGGTTTGTGGAAAAGGAAGCTTTTGATTTAATCAAAAAATCAATAATCAATGCCCCCACTTTAAACACTCCTAATTTTTCTAATCATTTCACATTGTACACTATCGCGTCCTATTCATCTTATGCAGCGGTACTCACTCAGATTAATGATCACAACTTGGAAGCACCGATTTCATTTTTTAGTTCAAATTTTCAAGGTGCGGAACTAAATTACTCTGAAGTTAAAAAACAAGCCTTTGTTGTATATAAAGCCATCAAACACTACAGGCCCTTCCTTCTAAAAGCCCATACAAAAGTTATAGTTCCTTTTTCTGCAGTAAGGAAATTACTGATCCAAAGGGAATTAGGTGAAAAAAGGGTGAATTGGGTTACAGCACTTCAAGAATATGACTTGGAAATCAAGCCAGCAAATATTGTTAGAGGCCAAGGTTTTTGCAGGTTATTAGCAAGAGCATCCAACATTCCGGAATCAGGTGATACAGATCATATTGAACAAATCAACCAGATAAGTATTACCAATCCTGAATCTCAATATGCAGATTTAATCTTTTATCTAAAAAATGGACATGCACCTCCTAATATTTCTTATAAAAACAAATGGGCCATTAGATTAAAGGAAAAAAACTTCATAATCATTGATGATGTGCTTTTTAGGCAAAATTATGATTCAGTTTTACTAAGATGCCTGGAAAAACCTGAAGCACAAAAGGTTTTGCAGGAGCTACACAATGGACCAGCCAGAGGACATTTCGGAGCTGACACAACAGCTCACAAAATCATTCATGCTGGATATTACTAGCCCACCTTATTCAGATATACCCATGAATATATAAGGAAATGCCGAAGTTTTCAAATCTCCAGTGGAAGACAAAGGAAACCAGCTTTCCCTTTGCAACCAGTCAACATTGATCAACCTTTCGAACAATGGGGATTAGATATCATTGGGGAAATAACTCCACAATCCTCCAAACAACATAAGTATATCCTTACTGCTACAGATTACTTTACTAAGTGGGTTGAAGCAATTCCGTTAAAGACAACAAACTCTGAAGGAATTATAGAATTTATAGACCAATTCATCATTACCAGGTTTGGTGTCCCAAATGCTCTTGTTTTTTATAATGCATCTTATTTCTCTGGAAATGCCATGTTTGAGTTTGCTATTAAAAGAGAATTTAAATTGAAATATTCTGCAAATTACTATCCCCAGGGTAATGGTCTAACAGAGTCTACCAATAAAAATCTACTCAAAATCATTAAGCGAACTATCGAACAAAATCATAAAAAATGGCATAAATCTTTAATATTCACACTATGGGCTGATAGAATAATGCAGAAGGCCTCTATAGGTACTTCTCCATTCAATCTTGTATATGGGAAAGAAGCAGTACTACCGACCAATCTAGCGCTTCCTTCTCTAACCCTAGTTTAGTTTATTGAAGAAAGCCCCTGTTCTTCTATCCAACTTAGACATGATCAAATTTTAAAATTACAAGAAGAAAGAGAGAAGGCCAAAATTACTCATGCTAAATATCAGCAGATAATCAAGTCATCATTTGATTCAGCTTCGTCCAGTTCTAAACAGTTGCAGGTTGGTGATCTAGTTCTAAAATGGGACAAAGCACATGAGGATAAAGGTAAACACACCAAATTCCAAAGGATGAGGCTTGGACCATTTCAGATCAACGAGAAGATAGGCCATTCGACATTCATATTACAAGATCTATCAGGAAAGAGGGACTCTCTTCCTGTTAATGGCCTCATCTTAAAGAAATTCTTCAATTGAGGAGGTAACCCCTTCTCTTTTAAATTCTGTAGGATTTGCAGTATTTAGGACCATTAGGAAATAAAGTTGTAAAATAGCTTCTATTGGCCTTTGCTATATTAAAAATGTTGCTCCAAGAAAGTAATTTTAATATTTACTTTTGTAAAATAGAAACCTTACACAAAGAGGACAATTTCTAGGAAATTAGGTATATTAACATTCAGAAGACCCCATTTTATTTTTGTGAAAATCCTCTCAAGATTTAGAAGTACTGTAAATCATTTTAATGTTTTCAAACTGGCCACAAAAGGGTTATCAATATCAAAACAGAAACTGATTCAATCTTAGCATCTTCAACTCCTACCTTGTCATCCATTTCCTCTTAAGGAGAGAATTGTCCATCCCATTCATCCAAGTTTATGATTACTTAGAGTGTAATTCTAAAATATCTGATATAAAGATAAGGGGTCTTATCACATGCCTACTTACCATGATCATTGGAAAATAGTCTAACCGACATTACCAACACTGCATACCAAAACAAGGTAATGGCTTATAAGCATAAGACAAGGGGTCTCATCACGAGCCAGCTTGTTCGATTAGATCACAACCAGTGAATGGCATTGTCAAAATAGCTAGCAACCAAACTATGACAATGGCTTTTTATCTTACAAAAAATGGAAAAGAAAAGAAATACAAAATATGAAAACATGTTTTGAATTCATTCTTTTAATCATACTCTGAGATGGGAGGGGTCATGGACAATCAATTCGTTAAAAGGTATCCCTGTTGAAACTATGAACGTTTGCTGGCAGCAGAGGCTCTACCTGTGACAAAGGAGTCAATCAAAAAGGCTAAGTTGGAAAGGTGTTTTGTTTTATCATTATCAACCAATAGAGGCCAATTTAAAACTTAGAATGTATTTAATTTTAAACGAGAGAAGGATTAGCAAAAAACATGCTCTTATTATATTCAGAATGTGTGTATACTTATTTATATTAGAATTTTCCTTTTTGATAAGATCTCTATGTAAAGAAAGTTCAAATATTCCAATATTTTTTCAGAGATAACTGTTTCTTCCAGCGAATCGCCAATTGTTGTGCTATACAACAACTCCCCATTTCATAAAATTTTACTTTAGAAAATTATAATATGAAATGGGTCCCTTTTAGATTAAATTGGTATTAACCCATCACTCCTCTAAAGGTCCCGAAACAAACGAAACATTATAAAACCCTTTTTGAGTTAATTAATAATTGGTCTTATAATAAAATGAATAATTCTTTATTATTGCGATAAAGCGATTGCAAAATCGCATATCGCAATAACAAAGCATGCATAAACAAGAACCATTGATTCTCCCCGATGCGACAAACGCGAGTAACAATCGGTTATCGAGAAAACAAACAACAAAAGGCCCCTCCCCTTGCTCTGATGCGATATCGCAATCGGCGATCGAGGAATGCGATATGAATATAACGAAACTCTCCTCCTTAAAGCTCCTGATGCAAGTCAAGCGATATCGCTATCGACAATCGGGGATTCCACAATAACTAAAATAAAACTGCCCAAGGCTTCCTCCGATTGCCGATTGTGATAAAGCCAAGCATGACTTTCGAAAAGGATTGATATGTCTTCGGTATATTATAATAATTATCATTAAAAGCCTTTTCTCTTCCCAATAGTGATTCGCTTGCGTCCAACCGCCAAAAAATCAAATCCGCGCTTAAACGATTATTCGGCAAATAAAGGATATAATGAGCATTTAAATGATTGACATGTTTAAACGGCCAATTAATGGAGCAATTATGCCTCAATCTCTTCAGAGATTGTATCTGCGGGATCCTTATGATAATCTTCCATTATTCATTGATTGACACGATTCCTCCATACTTGGTTTTCACCATCTACTCTCCGTATTACGTTCATTTTATCTCTTGTGCAGAGTTTTTCCGCAATAGTGAATTCAGACCAAATGGGGAAGAAATCTAAGCAATCTGGAACAACTTCAGCTTCTGCGGTAACATGACAACATGCCACCGATTCGGGACCAAGCAAAAAGGGATTAATCTCAGATACTACATGTCTCGGCCTCGGCAGTACTACTTGGCAAAACATTTACAACCTGGTTGAAACCGAGGAACCTCAGCAAACATCGGTACGAGCTACAGCAGGCTCAAGCCAGAGGTCTGATGCCACTCTAAAAGATTTGGTTGATTCCTACCTGCACAGGATAGCGGCTCGAGAGCAAATTCTTCCATATACAGATGTGGTGAGATGGGAAATTGAATAAATTCCAATTACAAACAGAACATTCTGCACTATTTATGGGAGAGTATTCGGTTCATTTCAGCCCAATGATTTAAGACAAATGTACCATTTTCCCGAACCAGAGAAAAAGTATAATAAAGCCTTCCTGGAGAAGTTTAGAGATGAGAATGAAACAGAGTCGGAGCCTATACGGGAATGGAGACAGAACCCGACGAAACACAAACATGAGTCTTCGGGTAAGTACTTCGTCGTCTCCTTATGTTCTCCTTATTGTTATGCTAGAGTCATGATGTGTCGAATGTGGGGATTGCAGGATTCTCCAAAATTTTCCATAGAGATGGTACCTCTGATGGAAGTAGCATGTAATAGTGAAATCATGGATTGGGGGACTATATTATCGGATAAGTTGGCTACAGCTATTCTTGAATTCAGAAACAAATCCCATGTTATTGATAGGTTCATCCCTCCATTTTACTTTAGTGCCTACATTTTGGACACCCTCTATTTTAATTCCGAGTTTCCTGTGTTAGGGTGGAGATGGACTCCACAAGACCCTATGCCCATTCATATCTACCACCAGAAACTATGGAAAGCTCATTATAAACATCACTTATATCAAGTCTGCAATGGATTCATGCTACCTATTTACTATGCAATTTTTGATAGACCTGCCCCTAAGATCTCCTCTCAGGCAGAGATTGACTTGACAGCTTTAGGAACCTGGTTTGGAGAAGAAAAATTCACTTATGTAAGAGTTTTCCGCAGTCAGGCCAGGCTTCATATCCTCCCTTTGTATATACCAGACAAACTATTATCCCGAGAGATAGCATACCAGCTTACAATGGCATCAGCTACAAAGACTCCCAGGAATTCAAAGAAGCAAGTTTGGCCTCCTTTTCCTCTAAGGTGTGGCATCTATACTCTGCATGATTATAAACATGCAGAGAAAGAGGCAGAAAAGATTAATATACTAAGTCTCGCCACTCTGCCTAATAGACGTTTTGATCTGAATAAAGTCATCTACAATGTTCTAGACCAGGCCAAAATCACTAAATTTGAACATAAGGAAGATGAGTTTGATGACCTGTTCTCCTCAACCGAGTCAATATTTCAGGTGCAGCAGCTAGCTAGAATGAAATACCATGACGACGGGTTAGTTGAATTTAATAAACTTAGAGAGCAGAGGTTGCAAACTCGGCCTCTAGATTTGTTAGCCACTGCCCCGATGATACAATCAAGTGAGCCTGAGCAGCAGCTTACCAACGAACCTCCTGCTACATCCGAAATCTTTGAAGAAGTCCAAAGAAGAGAGCAGGAGGAACTCCGGAGGTTAGAACAAGAAGAGGAAAAGAGTAAAGAACAAGAGGAAACACAGAGGAAAGGGAAAGAGGAAGCAGAAAAGAAAGAACAGGAGAGAATACGAGAGGAGGAGCACAAAAAGCAGCAAGAGCAAAGTAACATGGAGGTGAGTGTCGACACTCAAATTGACCCAAGATTGCTCCAAAAATGGCAACAATTTAATTCAATTATAAGCAATCTTGAGAGCTCAATGGATGCCGATACATCCAACACGGCCGATACACAAGATACAGCATTAAAAGAGGTTCCAAGCAAAGGAACCAGTGAAATACCCTCGACTACAGTAGTAGAAATAATTCCCAAGGATCCTTCGGATCAAATTATTTTGCAGGTGGAGGACATTCCTCCATTGGATGTTTTCTATAGCCCAAAACACAGGGTTGTAATAAAGTGACAGCGGAAAAGGAGAAGGATTGACCAACCTTCTCTGTTCCCTGAACAAACAGTAACAGCCAATGTGGTGTGGAGGGAAGAATTCAACCCCTCCGATGACCTGACAAATTTGTCCCAATATGCTGGTGCCTATTTGGCAGCCACCATGGATAAGGCATCGAAGGTAACCAATTTGTTGAAAGAAAAGGATCAGGTGATCGCTTCACTACAAACACAGCTATCGGAAGAACAGCAGAAGGCAGAGCAACTACAATAGCAACTATCCATGCAGCAACAGTTGAATAACCAACTCAACAAACAGTTGCATGAAGAGAAACAGAGGGTTGATTCGGAAGCGATTCAGAGACAGAAAGAATTATCGGAGGCATTATCAAAGTTGAAGGCAATGAATGAATAGATGGCAAAGACAAAAGATGAGAAAATTGCTCAAATATCAGCTCAAGTAGAGAAGTTCAAGAGTCTTCCCCAGCCTGCCGATTTCAGAGCAGAGGCAATATAGATTAATAAGGCATTAATAACACAAATAAGATTGTTGTGTCATCAAATTGCCCAAGTTGAACCTCTGTGCGACATAACAACATCTATAATAGACAAATCAGTTGATGCCAGGCAGGATTTAGAGCAAGCCGATGACACTTTAACAGATTTTCTTACTTGGCAGGACTCTAATGAGGGACAGGCAGCAAACTTGCCCAAAATTTTAGAATCCCATAAAGAAATTATGTTCATGGAGTGGCAGTCCCTATTAATGAAAGCAGAGAGAGCGGTCTCTAGATGCAAATTATCTACGAACAATTTGATTGACTTGATCAGCAATGCTCTCTATTTATCTAACATGATTTCTCAATGTACACCAAGTAAATTATTATCAACCAAGACATTGGAGCAGTCATGTCACCAAGAGTTAGAAAAGAATGGGAGATTGATCTCAGGAATTAAGAGTTTAACTTGGGACACCTATTGGTTGTTCCTAGTAAAACCATACAGCCAGAGAGCCGCCCTCAAATGCCTAACGGATGTAATCCGTTGTATCATTCCCAAGATACACGATGCCACCTATGTTGCTCAAATCAATTCTCATCTCAGCCGCCCTCAAGAAGTGGAACCAATGCTGGCAATATGCCAACTCAGGACAAAAGGCAAACAGCCAGAACAATGAATCATTGTTGCTGACTACCAGATTGTTGTGGGGAAGATATTCAAGATCGGATTATACCAATTTACTAGCATTTTAATTTTGTAGTTTGTTAGCTTAGTTTAGTATTTATAGACCCTTTCATGTATTTAGAAAGGGTCGTAAGTTTTTGTATATGACTTAAGCCTAAAGTTGCACTACTGTACTTCAGGCATATTCTTTTATGAAAACTGGACCAATCTTTCCAAATTTTGATAACGAAGCTTTTATGTGGATGTACACTACTGACTTTATTTAAAAGTATTTCTAAGTCGGAAGAAGGAATTCAAATTGCGATTGATGTTGGGAATGATTTGTAGCTCATATGGTACTATTATCTATGTCTGAGTTTATTCTTTTTACGTGAATTGTTGTTTGATCATTATTGCTATTATTGAATATGTGAATGTGTTTTAACAGTAGACTTTATACTTTCCACTATTGGATGTTTACAGTTTTCTATTCTTCTAATCATGCATGTATCAGTAATATAAAAAAAGAAGTGTAACAATGTTTTATCAATTACTTCGTTCAACTATTTGAATGAAGCAATTATCATTTAAATGAATGTCTTTGTTTATTGAATAGTGTCGTCTATATGCCTATCAGTGAACACAGATCACTAAACGTTGCACTTAAGAATAGAAGCTTCTTGGGATAAAATAGTCATCTACGTTTTTTCTCATAGAGTAAGTCCTCCATTTATTATCACTTATTAGAAAACCAATCATTCATCCACCCCCTTTTATTTATTACAGGGAAACTGGTCCCATTATATCCAGTCGGAGCCACCATCCCAAATGGAAAAGGAGCTGTATTAAGGTCCGGACCGGGTGGTTATCCCCCGATCTTGATGTAACGATTTTCGGGGCATCAACGGACTAGTGGCATTGAAAAGAGGACACAGAGGGCTACTGCAGGGTACAATTTCAGAACTGGATGATTCGAAATTACAGAGATACATCAGAGGCAATATCGAGCTCCTACAAAGTGAAAAAAGGTGTGTATATTTTTTAAATGTTTGCTTAATCTTGGTTTGAAAATTTATTTTGAAGGAATTAAAAGGGCAT
>APFE031669176.1:1987-39797 GCA_000404065.3 Pinus taeda | reverse complement strand
CCATAACTTCTTCATCCGGAAGCCTTTTTCAGAGCCGTTTTTTTTAAAACAGACTAATTTTTCGAGATCTATCCATTGGAACACTTACTTTCAGCATCTTCAGCTTCAGTGTTTTTTAAAATGGAAAGTCCATGCCAAGTCATTCTTGGCAGCAACCTTCTATCTGTATATCAGATAACTCCTTCAGGTGAAGGTAAAATTGTTGAATTTTCACCTCATGATGTTGTAATCAAGGATCTAAGAGATCCTAAACAGATTCTAGCTACTGGTATTACTGATGATTCCACAAGGTTGTACAAGTTTCACAACTTTGGGTCATCAAATTTTCCTTCAGTATTTGTTGCTCATAATGATGAAGTGAGCAAACTTTGGCATGAGCGATTTGGTCACTTAAACTATCGCTCCCTTCAGCATCTATGTAAAGAAAATATGGTGACAGGTCTTCCTATGGTATCTTGCAGAGATGGTGTTTGTTCCGGATGTGTACTCGGAAAACATCATCGGGACAGTTTTGACAAACGTGCCTCTTGGCCCGCCTCGGCCCCTTTACAGCTTGTTCACAGTGATTTGTGTGGTCCACTTCCTGTTGCTTCATTCTCTGGCTGCAAGTATTTCTTAACTTTCATTGATGATTTCTCCAGACGCACTTGGGTATACTTCTTAAAACTCAAGAGCGAAGTATTTAACACATTTTTGGCCTTCAAAGCCTTTGTTGAAAAACAATCTGGACATCAAATTCTTAAGCTAAGAACTGATAATGGTGGAGAATATGTTAAAAACACATTCATCAACTTTTGCACCGAAAATGGAATTCAAATGCAACACACTGTTCCATACACTCCACAACAAAATGGTGTAGCTGAAAGGAAAAATCGCACCTTAAAGAAAATGGCTAACTGTATGCTGCAATCTAAAGGACTCAGTCTTAGTTTTTGGGCCGAAGCAATTAATTGTGCAAATTATATAATAAATCGCACTCCTACTAAGGTTCTAAAGAATATCACTCCAGAAGAAGCTTGGAGTTCCATTAAACCAGATGTAAGTCACTTTCGTATTTTTGGAAGTGAAGCATGGGCCCATATTCCAGATGAAAAGCATAAAGCTTTAGAACCTAAGAGTGAGAAATGTACTTTTGTTGGATATTCTGAAGATGTAAAAGGTTATAGACTTATTCCATTTAAGTCCAAAAATGTTATCATTAGAAGAGATGTAAAATTTGATGAAAATAAATCGGCCTGCGAGCCTAGTCCGGCGGATGTGCCACCTCTTCCTATCTCTTCTACTTTTGAAAACATTTCTTCTTCAGATGATGAAAGTGAGGATGATAATCCTCCACCACCTTCTCAGGATCATCTTTCAGCTCCTTCAGCTCCTTTCCTTCCAAGATGGGTCCACACTACTCGGGATGCAGCAGGTGATCTTGCCGGTGATCCTACAGATCAGCGACGTACACGTTCTCAGTTTGAAAGAGCCTCTTCTTTACTGGCTCAAGCTTCAGTAAATCATGATCCTGACACTTTTGCAGAAGCTTCAGGCCATCCACATTGGGAAGCAGCTATGAATGAAGAATATCATTCATTGTTGGCAAATGATACATGGGATCTTGTTCCTCTACCAAAGGGACGCAAACTTGTTAGATGTAAATGGGTTTACAGAACAAAATATGGACCAGATGGGAAAATTGATAAACATAAAGCTCGTCTTGTTGCTAAGGGTTTTTCACAGGTTGAAGGCATTGATTACACTGAAACCTTCTCCCCTGTTGCCAAAATGAACTCTATTTGCCTTGTTCTTTCCCTTGCTTCCTCTTTAAAATGTGAAGTCCATCAGATGGATGTTAAATCTGCCTTCTTGCATGGGGACTTGCATGAAGAAATCTATATGGAACAACCCATTGGCTCATCCAAACAGACTCCAGCCTTGTATGTCGATTTAAGAAATCTCTTTATGGTCTCAAGCAAGCTCCTCGGGCTTGGTATGCCAAAATGGATAGCTTTCTTTTAGAATCTGGCTTTTCTAGGTGTTATTCTGATAATACTGTCTACACCAGGAAAGTGGGCAACTCTCTTATCATCCTTGTTCTTTATGTTGATGATCTTATTCTTACTGGTAGTGATCCCAACCTTATAAACCATGTGAAGTCCAGCCTTAAAAAGAAATTTGAAATGACAGACTTAGGACACTTACACTATTATCTCGGTCTTCAAGTCTTGCAATCCAAGGAGGGTATTTCCCTTTCCCAGTCCAAGTATGCTTGTGATATTCTTCGTCATTTTCACATGGAAGATTGTAAGCCAGCTCCTTCTCCCTTTCAGTCTGGAGTCAAACTTTCAGTCTCTTGTACTTCTCCTGAAGTTGATGCTACCTTATACCGTCAACTTGTAGAAAAACTCTTGTATTTAACCCATACTCGTCCTGACCTTTCCTTTGCTGTTGGCCTTGTTGCTCGTTTTATGCAAAACCCCCGTGAAAGTCATTGGAAAGCAGCTAAAAGAATACTTCGTTATGTTCGAGGTACAGTACAGATTGGGATTCATTACAATGCCAAAGCAGCTCCTCTATTAGTTGGTTTCACTGATTCTGATTGGGCTGGTGACCTTGATGATCAAAAGTCTACTGTCGGTTATGTCTTCACTCTTGGTTCAGGACCTATTACATGGGCTTGTAAGAAACAGGCTGCCATTTCTCTTTTGTCAGCAGAAGCAGAGTATCGTGGTGCCGTGGAAGCTAGAAAGGAAGCCTTGTGGCTTCGTCAGATCCTATCAGAATTTGGCTTTGAGCAGCAGCATCCGACTACACTTTGTTGTGATAATCAAAGTGCCATTCAGCTTTGCAAAGATCCAGTTCAGCATCAGCGCAACAAACACATTGAACTTCACATGCACTTCATCAGAAAGCTCATTCATGACCATGTTCTTGAAGTGCAATATTGTTCAACAGATGATCAGGTTGCAGACATCTTCACAAAGGCTCTCACAGAGGCGAAGTTCACTAAACTTCGATATATGCTTGGAGTTCAGGAAGTTGTCACTAAGGGGGGATAGGCTCTAGTGCCTCCTTCCTTCTCCTATTGTGTCATATTTGTAAATCCTTCAATCCTATCCCAAGTTGTTCTTAAGGGGGGATGTTAGGATATTCCGACACATAGGAATAGTTAAGTTCAACTTGGTCTAGTATAGAGTTAGGTATAGAGTTAGGTAAAGTGTGTTTCTTTACCGTTGTACATTTTGTAACTTACAATCCGACGGTCACGATATGTAGTGATCCGACGGTTCATTCTCTCCTCGGTATTACCGACACTTGATCCGTGGCTTGACACCCGATTGGTCCATGAATTCTATTTAAAGCGCATGGAGGGTCATTTGTAGGTTAACCGTGCATGAGAGAAGCTTATGTAAATTTTCATTCTTTTATTAATAAATTGCCTGTAGTAGCCAGTTGGCGCAGGCCGTGGACTGTTTCCCTCTCTGAGGGTTTTAACCACGTCAAAATACTGGTGTATTGATCTGTGATCTGTTTGTGAGCAGTGTCCTTTTGGTGTTCTTTCTAAGGAACTTACCTTGTAAATTCCTACATTTATAAATCGTATATGTCTAGAGAAAGATAGATTTGTTTGTCTATTTGTTGCTATACTATCTTCTGATACTAGGGAGATCAGTCTTGCCCGCAAGATCAATTTATCTGTCCAACACCTAGGTGCAAATAAAGCACATTATCGATTGTGAATCATAATTGTTTGAGTATTTTTCGTTCATTACCCCACTTACAACAAAACCATTAGAGAAATTTTAAGGTCTAAACTAGGCCTCAAAACAAAAATGTACAACCAAAATCAAATTTATAAGAACCAATAGGATTAAAGATGATTACGTCAGCTATGCTGGATGACTCACCATTTTTGGAGTAAAAAAAAAAACTACTTTTTCAACTCGTATTTTCAACTTATCTCTGTATTGTTTTACTAAAAGTTCAAGTGGGAGAGCTCATTGGATGTGATATTTAATTCCTCATATAAGGAGTACCCATGTTACATACTTTAGATGGACCCTATTACATGAAAAATGAGAAGTCCATGAAAAATGTGATTGTAATATTTTAAATTTTTCATCCATATGATCATGATCATTTGAGCAATCCATAAGGAACTTTGAGTGTCTGTATCTTCCAATGAAAGTGAGCACTCACAAAGAAGGACTAACAAAAGAGAGTTTCCTCAACTGGGTATTTCTCTTCTTGTCATGCGCACTTTCTCCTCACTCTATTTGTCTCTATGTATATGTGTTTAATGTCTCGCTACATCGCCCTTCTAATGTTTCACTTACTTCTATATTTATGAGGATTCATCCCCTTCCCAACCTCCCTTACCATTCTAAGAGTCGTTTTTGGCTATATCCTTGATCCATGAGGGGAAATGAGCAATGTATTCTCTCCCCACTACCTCAATCACATCTCTTAAATGTCTATCAGGGAGGTTGAATTGATTGGCATGCACCTGAATTCATAATTTAATTTGGGTGACTCATAGTTCTTCAAGGCACACAACAATCCTTCCCCTCAGATAATGGATATGGGGCATCCCTTCCTTCAAGACAACATTGAAATTGACATTTAATTTTCACTGCATGCAACCAAGTTTCCCTAGCAAGTTGTGGCCTCGATGTTGGAATTAAAATTCAAATTACAAAAAAGGATAAAGGGATAAAATTGAGGATTGTCACAATGCTACAACTCTGTCTCAGTTGTACCAATGCAATTTTCAAATGAACAAATATGATTTCTTTTAAGTTTGACAATCAATAATCAATTTCTCATGTAGGAACATGACAAGAGAAATTAGACATTCATGAGAAAAAGATGACTTGGCCAGCATTTGTCACACAGTTGATTGAGTTATCCTATGCCAATTTTTTTTTTCTTTTCTTGGAAATTTGATTTATCATGATGGAACAACCTGATTCTCATGGGTATCCATAAAATTCTTTGATCTATTTAGATAGAATAGATTATCTATAAACACCCTTTCTCTTCTTGAGTTAGAGGGAGGCTAGAAGGAAATCAATTAGAAACTCTTTGAGTTATTATATTTTCTAGTTTCCTCCAATACTAAGTTCATTTCATTCATATTCAATTAATGATGTGTTTTTTCATTTGCATTTTATTATATTTATAACTAGTGCCTCATCTAAGGAGGTGGGCCTCCCTCCTTAGTTAGTTATTATCTGTAATCAAGTGCATGTATATCTTTAACCATTATTACCAATTGGTTTTGCAATTATTATGATTTCAATGTTCTTGCATCTCTGAATTTTAATTGCTGCAAATCTAATGATTTACATAGTTGCAACTTTGAATTCTAATTGCTATGTCGCCTATAATTTACATAGTTGTAACTCTAGATTGTAGGTCTATTGTTGCAACTTAGTTGTTAATATTATTTCTATCATCTAACTAATCATTCTTGTAAGATTTCTATAGCAACTCGTGAATTAGAATTGTTGCTACAACTCTTAAATAATATTAAATTATTTTGTTTTTCTATAATCATATAAGTTTTTTTTTTTTTTATTCGTTAGGGTTAGTTATTCTACTTACATCATTCTATTTGTGGTTTGGTTTTCTTTATAGGAAAACATATTTTTATGGGATTTTATTTTTTGCATTTCATAACATGTGCAATTTCATACTTGTTCTAGCAACGACGATCATCTTAATACTTGAACAAGTCACATTTTGATGCTGGTGTGATTTACTTTCTGTGAGTGTGAATTGATATTCCTACAACATAGATAAATGTTGTTCTCTTTATATTCCTTCAGGTTGTGGATTAAAGGTTTTTTGTGGATTTCTTAGTCACTTGTAAAAGCATCATAATCTCTTACATTGTGACAATAATTTAGCTTACTACAATTTCGAACGTATACATAATTGTACTAGCATAAATGGTGCACGACAATTCAAAAGTTCCATACAAACTTCCAATTCACAATTAAATGTAAAATCTTTTGGTTGTCTCTCTAAGTAATTAGAAAGGTAATTAAAAGTTCCCTCACCTACATTCAGAAAATAGATAGAGTTTTAGGAATGTATATCAAACCTAAATTTCTACAAGAGTAGAGATACTAAGTATCTAAAAATGGTGAATTTATATTGTTATACCAAGACAATCAATATTTATGTGATGTTATGAAACCAACTCACAAAAATATAGAAAATATAGATCAACGCCTTATAAATAAGCCTCTTCAAGGGGGAAACCTCCTTTACATTACACAAATGAACAATAATCTTGGATGATACAAATGATAAAACCTCCCTTCTATATATAGGAGTCTAAGGGGTCATAATATAATCAGAGCTGACATAACAATAATAATGTAAGGGCACAATAATAACATTATTGGGCTTCTATGAGGCACAGTAATAATAATATGGGTACTACATGGGCACAAAAATATAATAAGGGGTTTTTATTCATAACAATAATGGGTTACCCTAGTAGTATAAGGACCTAACATGCCCCTCTCCTTCGAAAAGTGTTGTCCTCAACGCTTTCGTAGTTCTTGATGCATCTGTATAAAATTCTTATCCTCCCATGTGAAATCTTTAGTGGGTAAGTTCTTCCACTTCATGAGATACTCTGAAATTGATCAAATTCGTAGCTGTTGACTTCTCGGTTTTGCCAATGCTTCAGGTTCTAATATGATTTTTCCTTCCTTGTCAAGTTTGGGCAATATTGTTGGAACTAGGATCTTCGGAAACTTAAATGAGTTCCCACCATGCTTCTCCATTATTCCATTCATCCCCTGCTTTGTTTATCAAATTTGGTTGGATAATTATACCACCCTCTACCATTTCAGCAACCATATGTTCAATTTCACTCCTTTGGGCATATGGATATCTATAAGGCTTGATGTTTGGAGGAAAACTTCATAGAATCAAATGAATAGCATGATCATGATCACGAATACGTGGGAGACCTTTGGAGTCTCAAATACCTTGGAATGATTGTCCAAGACTTTTTGGAGATCTCGAGAAATAGATGATTTCGATGTTGGAACCATTAGTGAACATAATTGTGCAATTACGCCTCGTTGTTCTTTCTTTAGAAGCTTTGTCATTCCATTATAGATGATTATCTTTCTTGATTTCCCTATGATACCCCTTAATTCATCTTCCTTTCCTTCCGAAGAAAATTTCATGAAAAGTCCTTGAAAATTAAAAGTTGTTGTACCCAAGGATTGTAGCCATTGGACTCCTAGTACAATATCAATAGCATCCATTGGAATGGAAATCATTGGTATATTCAATACATATTCTCCCATGGATAGCTTGATATTATGGCACTTTCCAGAGCAATTTATGGTTCCTCCACTTACAACTGTCACTTGACACTCGGGTGTTGGATATAAGAAGCAATTCAATTCCTTGGCTATCTTACAATGAATAAAATTATGGGTACTATCTGAATCAATCAACGCTATTACCTTTTTCTTCTTGATATGTCCTCTATCTTTATAGTTTGAGGAGTCATAATTCTGACCAATGTATTACAAGATATGGTCGGATTCATTTCTTCTTTCTCTGGGGTTGGTTCCTAGTGAGTATCCTTTTCTTTTGATGTTTCTTGATACTTTTCTTCTTGATATTTCACTGCTTGAACCTTCTTCTTTATATGTCCTTCTCTCTTGAGAGTTTGAGGAGTGGTAATTTCTTCCAATGCATTGCAAGATATGGTCAGATTGATTTCTTTATTCTTGATGTGATCTTTCACTTCTTGAACATTTTTCTTCTTGATATGTCGTTCTATCTTTATAGTTTTAGGAGTGGAATTCCATCCAATGAATTACAAGATATGGTCGGATTCATTTCTTCTTTCTGAATGTGATCTTTCACTTCTTGAACATTTTTCTTCTTGATATGTCCTTCTATATTGATAGTTTGAGGAGTGGTAATTTCGGCCAATGCATTACAAGATATGGTTGGATTCATTTCTTCTTTCTCGATTTGATCTTTCACTTCTTGAACCTTTTTCTTCTTGATATTTCCTTCTATCTTGAGAGTTTGAGGAGTGGTATTTTTTTCCAATGCTTTACAAGATATGGTCGGATTCATTTCTTCTTTCTCTGGGGTGGGTTCCTGGTGTATATCCTCTTCTTTTGATGTTTCTTGATCCTTTTCTTCCTCCTCTTCATACTCTATAAAATAATTTCTTCTCGGCACACTTATGGCATTTAGTGCATTTGTTATCACAATTGTAACAAAGCCAATTTTCTTCTTTTTCTTCCAATTGTTGTGGTGTAAACCTTGTAGGTTGCGATAGGCTAGGAGAAGAAACACTTCCCTAATTATAGTCGTGACTGGTGGGATTCCTTGTTTCCATAATTTTACTTTCAATTTTTCTTGTCCACCTGAATACCTTCTCCAATGAATCAGGTTCCCAAAGATGAACCTCATGTTGAATGTTATCCTTTAAAGTACCTATGAAGACATCAATCCTTTGCTTCTCTGGAATATCATTTACCCTTATATTCAAATTTTGAAAGTCCTCAATGTGCTCTGCCATTGAACACTTTTGTTTGAGATTTATCAATTGGCTAAAGAAGGTGTTTCTCTTTGTATCCTCATAATGTGCTATCATTTCCTCCATGAAAATTGACCACGTAACAAGTGGTTTACGAGAAAAAAACCCTTTATACCATAAAAATTGATCCAGTTCTAAATATGAATATGAAATACATACCGTTTGTAACAGTTTCACCTCATGTATATCAAAATATTGCTCCATATGTAGTATCCAATTTACCGGATCCTTGCCATCAAACTTGCTCATATCACCTTTTCTTGATTTTAGGAGCTCAATCATGAAACGACTATAACTCTGTAATTTCGGCTATTCCAGTTCTGAAATTGCGACCTGTAGTATCCCTCTGTGTCCTCTTTCTAATGCCACCAGTTTGATCAAAATTTGATTCTCCAAGAAAGAGTTATGCACAATCTCCCAAGGCGACCTAATTATATACCTTTTCATAAGATCGAACTTGTATTAAGTGCCATGTGTCACTTTTTTGACCTCTGGATCTCCAAAATATACACAAGAAACCAAGGTCCATCCTCTTTCTGTAACTTCCTATGAAATTTCAATCTGATGCTCAGAGAGACAGTTATGAAGATTTTCCCAAGGTGACCTATTCGGAATGTAGTTTAGGGGTCTACAAAAACCCTAACTTCCTCAGACTATATCTCCAAAACTATAGTGATACAAGATTATAAATTTGGAGTAGAGGTTCAAACCGATTTCTTCTCAAATGGATTTTTTTTTTATCTTTTGAAACTTCGTAGCGAAATAGTTATAGCGAATATCCCACGATGACATGTTTTAGTTAAAATTCTAGAGCTTGCAAAAACCCTGACTTCCTCAGATCATATCTCTGAAAATATAGTGAGACAAGCTCTGAAATTCGGACCCGAGGTTCAACGCGAGTTCATCTCAAATGGGTTTTTTTTTTCACTTCTGAAACGTCACAGAAAAAAGGTATAGCGGAAATGCCACAATGCCCTATTTAGGGCAGCGAAACCATAGAATCCAAAGCTCTGATACCAAATGTTATGAAGCCATATCACAAAAAGATAGAAAATATAGATCAACACCTTAGAAATAAGCCTCTTTTAGGGGCAACCTCCTTTACATTACACAAATGAACAATTCTTGGATGATACAAATGATAAGACCTCCTTTCTATATATAGGAGTGTAAGGGGTCATAATTTAATCCGAGCCGACATAACAATAATAATGTAAGGGCACAATAATAACAATAAGGGGTTACACTAGTAGTGTAGGGACCTAACATGTGATGTAGGAGAGGGGCACTCAATGCTAGGATTTATTTATAGTTGATTATTTAATATTTATTTCGTCTCAAGAAACGAATTATAATGTCTTAGCTAATATGGTGGGACTTCTTGATTTATCTTGACTAATGTGATAATCAAACAATCCCTTACAAATGTATAAATGCTTATAGTACATGAAAATTAAAAAGTAAGTTAATAGTTATATAAGTTCAATTTTTTTCACATGGGAAATTTTCTCCAAAAATAATAAGAATTATTTTCCGCGGTTAATGACGTATGTAATTGGTGGGAAATTTGGCTTTGAAACTTTCCATTTTACATACTTGAAATAATACTCTCTTTGGAAATGTTAAGTTTGCCCAATTGAAATTCTTCCCCAATGGTAATAATTTTAATTGAAGTTATATTTCCACTTAATTAATGAGAAATTTGTTTTTGGAAGTTCACCCTTACATTTTTTGGCTCATTTTAAAATAATTGAAAAATTTTGAACATTGAAAAAATAAATAAACTAAAATTAAAAACCTTACTTAGTCTCTGTTGTAGCCCCTAAAACCACTCAAAAAGAAAATTACATGTGCATCCAAAATTTTGGGTCCCCTTGTTTATCCAAGTTTCATGTTCATTGTTACTAACATTAGAGTTCCTGATGGTACGCATAATGTAATGTTTGTTAGTTTCCTCACCACTAACATACAATAAAAGGATGCTCCTTTTGTGATATTACTTCTTCAAATTATTTCAACAGATCTTATGCTTACATCTCTTTCCTAGATCTCACCCATAACACTATCAACTCAGTTGGCTTCTTAAAAGAGAAACAATAGTCCTTTGGAGGTATTGGAGTATTTTATTTCATTGTCCATCTCCAAAGCGAACTTTGATGCCCTACAAAAAACTAGGTTGAGGATAGCATAATCACAACTCACAATTCAAATATGATTTCCATAGTTATATGATGTGTTTTCTGAAGGATGGTTTCAAGTAGATTGTTGGCATCGGGACACTTTAGTAGGGTTTTGTCACTAATTTTATGCTTTTTAATGTGCATGACACTAATTTTGTTTTTTGGATCTCTTTTATACCTATTATTATCCCCCTTATCTGAGGAATGGAGTTGTGGCATATTGTTGCACCACTTGTATTAGAGGATGTTGGAGTAAATGTATCTTTTGGGTTCTTATGCAGCTATAACATTATGCCATTTTATGCACTTGTTATTCATGTGGCGACAATGTCAATGAAGCATTAAAGGGGAAGAGAAATACACATAAACGAGCTCAACTAAGAGAATTGGCATAAATTATTGACACAGTTGATAGTGGGGCAACTAGGTCATAAGAAGACCACTTATGTAGTGAGGAAGATAAAATTTAAAAAGTGATATCCTATGATGCAAATGTGGTGATGAACATCCAAGTTTTAATTTTCAAAAGAAGGTATTGTTGTGGGGTGAAACAATGAATGCTAGTAATAAACATTATTTATGCTTTAAACGTGGAATGGGGAAATCAACCATATATATGAAAAACATCAAGTTTATGATTCCTAGGCAGTCTACTCAACCATTGGGTCTAGCATAAACTTATATGTTATGGTTAGTTTAAGGCATGGAACACTTAGAAAATGTAAATGTTGAAATAGGACCTCAGATAAGGAAGTTACCTGCTGAAAAAATTCCACTTCGGAGTCAAATTCAACCCACTGAATCATCTATGTGGCATATTTTCCTCTTGTTATGGGAAAGGAATTATTGATCAATCTTCTCTCTTCTTTTGGTTGAATAGGTTAATAATAATGATTGTAAGGGACCATGTGGTAGGTTCAAGAAAAGGTTATATGTGAATTTCTATGACACCCATTGCACTATTCAATCAATTACACATATGAATGACTACATGTTGGGTGGAAGGAAATCAATGGCTGAGATCAATTGATGGGTTTATGAGCGTGCGGGGTTATAAAGATGAGGTGCTATGGTGGTTTAGGCCTTTGTTCTTGGGGCTTAAAGTAAAAGGGGTTTATAACAGGTTTAGAGGAGAAACAGAGGAAATGGAGGTGACAGAGAATAAGGGAAATAGAGGGAAAATTGGAAAATGACTGTTGTGAGCTTCCCTTTGAGCATGATCAATCCAACCTAGCTTATCTCTGACCCTCAAAAATAATAGTTATATAGCAGAGATAACACTGGCTCCTTCTGGGGATGAGATCCTCCCTGTGAAGTCTCAAGAACCGTAGACCAATGCCTTTCCTACAAAATAAGATCAAAAACATTGCCTAGTGTTCCATTGGGCATGGAGTCTAATTAAATCTACACTAAAACCTAATAAAACAACATATTTACAACATTAGGTCCTGAAGACCTTAAAAAACATAAATTCTCAAAAATTGCCCATTAACGGGGCCATAAAAAACTGTCTCTTCTTGCACAATTTGCAGCATGAAAGTATTGTTCCCCTGGATCTGAGCGATGGCAAAAGGTCCGGTCCACAGAGCATCAAACTTCCCATGATTGCCTTTCTTTTCCTTCAGAGAATCCCATTTAAGAACCAAGTCTCCAACTTGAAAATTATCTATCTTTGCCTTTCTATCTAAGGCTTCCTTGATTGTCTTTTGATGTGCTGCAGACTTTTCAACCAACTGATCTTTGATCTGATGCACCTCTACCAAGTCACTAATCCTCCTTGCCATGTAATCCTCCTCATTCTGCTCTTCCTGCAAGAATCTTGCCACAGGGAGGATTAAGTGGATTGGGAATATAACATCAGTACCATAAACCAGCTTGAATGGAAAATTCCCTGTGGATTTCTTGGTGGTGACCGTGTCAGCCCACAATGCATACTTCCGCTTGGAATCCCAGTTCCTCTTATTGTCTTCCAACAACTTCTTGATTATTCTTATCAGGCTCTTGTTGGAAGATTTTGCTAGGCCATTGCCTTGGGGTAATATGAGGTGGAATGAAATAGCTTAATGCCCATTCAATCACACATGTCCACCAACCCTTTTTCCCTGAAGGCTGTTGCATTGTCTATAACCAATTTGTGTGGGCAACCAAACCTGGTGAAAATATTTTCTGTTAAGAACTTCATGACCACATGATGATCAGCTTTCCCAATAGGGATGTGTTATTAGGAAATCTAGTGTCCACTCGGAGCTGCTAGTCCCACTAAGATGGGTAGCTATCTTAGAAACAAACAAACTAAAACTACTTTTGTTTTCGTTTATGAGAAGTAGATGAGAGGGGAGCAAAGAATACCAACCTCAGTCTTGCGCTTGGTCCTTTGCTTGTTTCCTCTCCCTTCTGGAAGATCTTTGCCGCTCCTTCCCTGCTTACCCAGCTTCAAAGAGCACCTGCAAAGTCAAAGCAGCATAACACTATCAAAGAAGAGAGATCTACGATCATAAACAATATAGGAACAGATATATATTGACCACACAAATGCATATATCATCAAACATACAAGAATGTGGAGGAAAACTTGAATAGTTTTATTGATAGAAAGAATAGAAGAGAGGATTACAACCCATTGATCTGACCCAGCGTCATCCTCCCAGCATGAAAGCCCTTCTTCACCTCATGAAAAGATTAGATCACCCAACACTATGATATTCCACCAAGAAACCAACAACACTTTCTTACAAAATACAAGATTGCAGCCTCCGGATCTCTGGGATGACGGATCCATATATAGATGTTTGCAGGGGGGTGAGTCAGCTTCTGGGATTTTGATTAGTGTACTCTCTCTGATAGTTCTAGGTTCCACTTGGAGATTCATGATCTCTTACTCATCCCTGGGCAAGTTCAGAGAGGCAAGTGTCACAGGAGAAGTTTCTGGAAGATTCCATGATCATCCACCTTGCAAACTGTCTCTGCCATATGTCTACTCTCGCCCATCGCACCCTACGAAAGGTCTTTCCAGTATGCATCGCACCTTTTGCACTTAGCAGGTGAGATGCATCGCACCCTTAGCACTGAGCAGTCTATATGGTCTAGTTTTGACCCGTTCTGAGCAGTTTTCCATGGAGAACTTCTGGGAGATGATGCAATCACCGGACCTTGTTCCTTTAGGGTATGAAACAACAATTTTAGGGACTTAGAAGCCCTTGGTTTCTGGACATATATGATTGGGGTTGCAGTTCCCAAATATGTCTATAACAGTTGCCCCCTAAAGCATGAGGTCGAAAATCTTTTGATGTCGGGTGAAATGCTTTATCATGAGGATCCAAGGTTTTTCGAACTGGAAGGTGACCTATAATAAGATATAATACAATACATTATCTTCATAATATTTTCATGGTCTAGCTGAGGTGGGCATTCCCATGCTTAGCTTTATAAATTCATTTTCATGTACATAGGACAAACAACCGTCTGTGTGGCAGACTGATGATTCTGGTAGAGCCATCATCATTTGATTCGGATGGTCATGTGTGCAGCAATGATGTACATTTGATGTCTTTATTTTCCTGAATATATTGTAGCCCGGATGGATGAAACTAGATCCGGGGTCTTCAAACTCGTCCAATCTTCGCCCGAAGTACAAATCGATCCATGTGAAAGATGTTTCGGAGTCGAACATAGAAAGACATCGCCTAATTACTAGCCAATAATGTAAGATGTTAACAGGCGCGAGAGGAATCACTGATAATGATGATGACCCTCAAGGTACGACAGTACACTTCACGTGGTGTGAAAATGGGACTTGGCGTCGAACACCACGCAAAATATTTCAGTCGAAGGCCATTGATGTAAACCTGTTGCTGGAAGTGAGAAACTTGCCAGTGAGGCATGCAAGCTTCAAAATACTGAAAGGATTTTTCCTAGGTCGACTTCTTGGATAATGAGTTGATGTCGACAAGAAGTGACCCGTCGTAGGAGGGCCTTAATGAATCCCACATTTATGACATGGAACGGAGCAAATGACTTTGTGGAGGTGAAAATGATCTGATGATACAGGGTTCAGGGTGGCAGTCATGAAAGAATGGAGCTTGAATGTATTGCAGTGGATGAGACACAAAATGAGTTGGTGAATTCTCTGAGCGACTTCTCTTGAACATATCGACGACACTGAAATGGATTGGTAGTGTTAACCGCAAGGATGGATGGTAGGATGGACCAATGGTAATATGACCAGTGAACGGAATAACCCAACCCGACTCAATCATGGTGATGGAGTGAAAGTGTCATGTTCAAGAGCGACTTTTCTAACACTAAAGTTTCTTCAAGTTTTCTTCCCAATTTTTCCCCAGTCATTGCTGACCAGTACCTCTTTATTTTTTATCAAGCTTGAGGAGTATAACATATGCTTGTTCTATAATTTGCCCTTCGAGAAAATTCGTCGCTATGTTTTAACGAGCCTAGTGACAATGAAACTCGTTCTTGTCTGCATGGACAAGTTTGTCGCTATTGGTTTTAACGGGTTTAATGACAAAGATAACTCAGTCCTTTTTCAATTCTAGAGAGTGTTATGAAACCAGATCAAGAAAAGATAGAAAATATAGATCAACGCCTTAGAATTCAGCCTCTTCGAGGGGGAAACCTCCTTTACATTACATAAATGAACAATTCTTGGACGATTCAAGTGAAAAGACCTCCTCTCTATATATAGGAGTCTAAGGGGTCATAACATAATCAGAGCCTACATAACAATAATAATGTAAGGGCACAATAATAACAATAGTGGGCTTCTATGGGGCACAGTAGTAACAATATGCGCACAATAGGGGCAAAACAATATTAATAAGGGGTACAACTACAATAGTAATGGGGTAATCACTAGTATTATGGGGACCCAACATTCAAAAGATGTGTTACCATTAATGAGCCTGGAAGAATTGTCGCCCTGATTGAGAGAATCAATGGGTGGCTCTACAGGATTAGGCATGAACTTGTGCTCCCCTGTGATAAAAACTAATCAATTTGTGCCCCTTTCCAAGGTTGAGTAGGAAATTAGAACCTATAACCTATCAATTTAATCCCGTTGCAACTTGCATTCGGTCATCAAGTGCAAGTAACCTTCTAAGCCACAAATATGACTGGAGGGTGACCATTTAATCCGCAGTTAACACACCCCACAACCACTGTACCCTAATTTTGTCAATTGCTACGGTTGCCATGTTAATGAATTCACTTGCTATAATCCAAGGTGGGAAAGAAGCAAACAAAACTAGATACCAGATACATATTAAATATTAGTAGCCTACCTGGCGTTACTTTTGTTGGTGCTAGGTATTATAGATTTGGATGGTTCCAATCCCAAATTAAACGTCAATATGACGGGTCAGTGATATATAGGACATGTCAAGTTTGACGTGTAGAAATTTACACCATAAGTCAAATACGTTTTGAAATAGAAAATACGTCCTGTAGGACGTCAAATTCCAGCCCTGAGAGCCACTCATGTTTATAACGTTCAGTGCTATCGACGTCAATGGCAGAAACATCCATAAAGTAGCAGAACGTCTTTATGCAAAATCCTTGTTGGAAGCTTTGGAATCTTCACAATTTTTTGCGCTATGGACAATGGTGCATTTAATGCATGTCTATAAATGTTGTTATTCCACACACCAAAGGTACTATCCCAGCTACCCTTTGATCTGTACCATTACAATACCAAAGAAATATCCCAACTGTCCTTTTATCGCTATTGACGATAACAAAGTTGATGCACAATTCAGTGTTCATGCAGAAGTAACAAATTATGTAATAAATGAGTTGTTATGGTTTTCACGGTTATGTTTGCGAACGTTAAAATTGGGAGAGCTATGTAAATATATTGATGGTCAATTTTTGGGATAATTTATTAGGTCAGAAGATTCTTGAGAAATTGGGAGTTCTCGTTATCACACTACTTAGGAAAGAATTGAATGCAGAAATTCCATAGCAAAAAAGTTTGTCCCCTGGGCTTAAAATTCTTCCTTCTTCTCTAGAAATTTGATATATATATATATATATTATATAAACTACAACAATTCTATTAATTCAAAAAAATGTTACGTCAAGGATGTCGAAAGAGAGCTTAACATCTAAAGTAAACCTCCAAACGAGACTCCTCATGATAACCTAAGAATTTGGCTTCATTTTTCTAGCACTATCCACCTTTTACAAAATACAAGTGATGAGGAACAAATAATCCACAACTAGCATAAAGAAAATCATAACACAGTGCCACAATGTCAAAAACAACCGATTTGTAAAATGAGTTGCACCAACGGAAAGAAAGAAAAACATAACACAATGCCACAGTACCAAAGAGAAACTACATGTAATATGAGTTACTCAACACCCCATTCTCGACTATTCTTGTAAAAGAAACACAAAGGGCAACCTCAAAAGTCGTAACACAAAACCACATTTTCAAAAAAGCCACAAACGAGCAACATGCACTAAGGCAACATAGATGAAGAACCAACACAATCCTCAAGTGCTAACATCGATTGCTAGTGTAATAAGCCATAAATCCCCACACTCTGCAAAATATAAGGGCAACATAAGATGCAAAATACACTGCCAATTACCTCCACAAATCTATGTCCTAGAGTGTAATAGGGTAACAAGCTTGACTGGAAGAGACTTGAAATTCACTATCCAAAGAGGGTAACTGTGAAAAAGGCAACCACTAATTCAAAAAATGGCCCGAACTCATAGTTGTACAAATACAACACGAAGAATATAGACACTTTGATATCAAATTACGCTCGAGCACGAGTAGCCAGAGTACTAAAAAAACTAAACCAAAACTCCCCAACACATATCCCAACAGAAGAACTACTCATAACACATGAATTGAAGTTAACAAAAATAGAGGGATGAACCTCACCTCCATTCCTTAACATGTCCATGTGCCAACCCATACGAGAGGAATAGAATTTAAATCTAATGGACATCAGGTCAACAACCCAAACTCGCTTCCCTAGAAGCTACCACGCTATCCAATTCGTGGGAAAAATATACCTCAAGCATGTCACTGACAATTACCGTCTACTCCTTATTTGCACCCCATCGAGAATATAAACATCTTATATCGAGCAAAATTTTACTATGATTTAAGATTTTGTAGAATACTACAATATAACAAGGGAGCCACTGCCATGGCGGTAGTCCCTGCCGGGGTCTGCCACAACAACACAATACAAACGCTTTGTGATTTAACCCAAATAATAAGTAATTAGTATAAAAACTAATGCAGAATATCTGGAACAACAGGTATAATAACATGTGTTTTGAAATATCATCTTTACCCTAGACATAAAAGTACACATTATTTTCCCAGCAATTTAATATCTTAATGATATATAATATTTCAATAGTACACATCAGACCAAACCTAATCTCAATAAAATTTAGACAAATATATGTGAACTTTCAATATGTATTGCCCTCCACGTAACAAATTTGTGCAATTATTGACATGTTCAGAGTTTCAACATGTATTGCCCTCCACGTAAGTTTTTTTTACAATTATTGAAATGCTTAGACTTTCAATATGTATTGCTTTCCTCGTATAAGTGAAACACATACCCAGATTTTGCTATCTTCAAAAATGTGATTGCCATCGGTAGAATCCAGAGGCTCGATGCCGCAACTACACGAAGAATCCAAGTTTAACCTATGCACCACTATACCTGTACATGATTTGACAACACTTAGTCTCTTCCAGTGAACGCTGGCTGAATATTTTTAATGTGGACAAGTAATTTATTGCAATACTCACTTGTCTCTTGCATTGAACGGTCTTCAAAATTTTATTTCTATATTTTGAGAATTAGCGGTTCATGAATTTTGACTTTATACGTAATGCAAAGCCATTATATCCATTCACAATAATTGTATGGAAAAAATACATGCACAGAGTCTCAAAATATTCATAACCAGTTCTTCTAGGACTCACTTTTTCTCTGCCTTCTTCTCACGAGAATTTACACATATTGACGACAATGGCCAAGGACGGTTATAAATAGTAAGGAATGAATTTGGAAAATAGAGATGGGATTATTTCGAATATTTATTTATTAAAGAGATTTTGACTACTTTTCAGTTTTACTGAGATTTTTTTTTTAAAATTTAAATTGTGAACCTTTTACTATATTGATATTTTTTTGTTTTTTCATTTTTTATATTAAAAAAAATTACATAGAAAAGAGATATGAAAACACCACACCATATGCTGCAAAGTTCAGAGATTTTTTTTGTTTTTATTTTTTTTATTTTTTATATTGAAAAAAATATCACATAGAAAGCATACGTACAAACACCACACTATAAGGAAAAAACAACACGTGGCCTTCATGTTGGTGAGCCATCGCATGAGGCAGATGTGTACTACGAGTTCGATACGAAAGCAGTTTGTACATCTGACGCGAGCGGTGGTTCAGTTCTCCCCTAACATTAAAAAATTAATTTGTACATCTGACGCGAGCGGTGGTTCAGTTCTCCCCTAACATTAAAAAATTAAAGCACTCTTCGGATTCAAAACATTGTATGTCTAACTTACCCTGTAAAAAAATCCTCAAAACTATGATTTGAGACTTATCGACGAGCACGTATTGTATGCAGTTGAGGATGGCTGTGAAGGCTAATAAAATGCCGAAATTGGCAACAGCATGTTGCACGGAGGAATAAGCTAGATCGCTAAGGAAAACCAGAATAACAATAAACATTATAATTCCTATAATAAACGAATATGTCAATGAGACAACGACGGAAAATTTAGCCCAAGTGGGAATCTCAGCTCCGAGCTGGTTTGCAACCCTCACACTGCATATACACAGGTAGGCAAGTAAGAGAGATATTTGAGTGTAAAAAATATATAACTATTCTAAGCTGTAGCTACAGTTTAAAAATTATATACACATAATTACCTGGTCGCAACCAGAAGGCCAAGAGGTATACACATCATCAATGAAAGGATGGCCAGGCTGCCAGGGATTCAAACCAAAAAAGATTACTTGAGGGCTGCACGCAAACTCATTGTCTGTAAGCTGGAATAAGTAAAAATGACTTGAACACTAACCAATAGCAATGCACAGGTTGCTATCTTTATGTTAAGAATATTTCAATGCACAATATACATTATGATTCTATAAAGAAGTAATATGCGTGGTATGCATTATGGTTTTATAAAGGCTTTAATATTCATTTTACTGCATTATAATGGTATAAATAGGGAAGATGAAAAGATAGAGGTATGTGAATGTAGCATAAATTTATTATGATTTTAGATCTGGAGTGTTTTTTTAAGGGATTTTCATTTAGTAACACTTGATTATGATGGCATAAAGATATAATATGCATTTTCAATTTCTCAGATGTATTATATTTAATCTTAAAAAATTTGATGTGAATGCAATATGGATTCATTTTTATTTTAGATCTCAAATGTCTTGTAAGTGATTTGCGTAAGTGATTTGCATTATTATATGTTGATTGATATTTTATATATGGTATATATTAGGACTTTATAAAGATATAATATGCCTTTTACAATTCCATAGATATATTATAATTATATAAAAAAGTAAAATACAATTTAAACCTTAAAAAAACATGTGAATGTAATATAGTTTCATTTTGATTTTAAATTTTGAGTGTCATGTAAATGATCTTCCATTTATATATATATTGATACTTCAATAAATTATATATACTATAATTTTATAAACATATAATATATATTTTATAATTTATGAGATATATTATAATTTATAAAAGAATAATCTGGTAAGTAATTTTTATTATATATTTATTAATACTTATAGAAAAAGTGTATTTTGCAATTTCAATCTTTTCATATATAAAAAGAGATGACATGAGAAGGTAGCATAAATTAGTGTACCTTTGCCGCTGCTTGTGCTGCACGTTCCTCCTGAAACTTAGCTTCCTGAAACACCTGAAACATTTGCTAACATGTGCGGGTGTTAGAACAATGTGTTTGAAATATTTTTCCATCCATTTTAGGTTAAACTTGCTAGTTAACACTAATTCCATTTTACATTAAATTTGATAGCTAACCCTAGATCTGAAAATAAAGTAATTTTTCATTCCATATTTAAAGAATTTGCTTCAAAAGCGACCATTTTAGGTAAGTTAGCTAGTGTTTGGCCATCACTGCATTTGCTTCATTGGATATTGATTTATGAGGCCCATCAATGATGAATCCAATGAGTCGTGGATTCTACACTAACAACAGAGAAAATTGATTTGCCTATGAACACTTGAACACTCATCGGCCCTCTCAGAAAACAAAAATTGTAGTCTTGGTAAGTTTTTGGAGGTCATGATATGAGGAAACAAAAATGTAGTCTTGGAAAACACTTACCCCATATTGGCACACGAACACTCACCTAGTTTGAATCCACTCTCTTAATTAACAATAGCATGGATTTGGGTAAATTTCGAGATTGATCCCTGAAATACAAAATAGAAACCTTCAATTAAAGTAGTTGCAGAGAAGATAACAGTGGAAATTTAAGAGTGCTAATAAATTTTCAGAAGTTGCAGAGAAGATAACAGTGGAAATTTAAGAGTGCTAATAATTTTTCAGAACATAAATTTTACCTTTTGCAAAGAAGTTAACCGTGCCAACTCTTGATTCACATAGAAGTGATAACCTCAGCAGCGCACTTAACCTAGTTGCAGAGAAGATAATAGTGGAAATTTAACAGTGCCAATAAATTTGTCTTACATCTCTAGAGGAAGTGCCTAGAGAGAGAGATAAATGCAACCAGCAAAAGCAGAGGATTAAGAACAACAAGGAAATTGCAACTAGCGAGAGCAGACGTGGGTTCTGTATAGTCTTCGTAGGTTTCTCCTGGCGGTTTGCATTCGAAACCCAGAACAATGGGCTAACATGAACATGGAGGGGGACGCAGAGGGAACAAATATTGCATGTATTTTTTTATTGTGTGGAACGAATACGGGACAGTAGATATAGGAGGTGACAAGTGGCCCCAAGAACATGCAGGTGGCATGCAGTGGAGGCTTAAAAACTTTGCATAAAATATTTCAAACGCTGCGATATAAATAAATTGCAAAAACTTTGATATAAAGAAATTGGCAACGGTATATAAAATGATGGAACTTTGGATAAAATGGTAGTGCCACAATTTTCTTGCATCGGGCCACATGAAGCCTCCAATAAGAGGTAGAATGCTTTCAGAGTTTAAACTTTGGATAAAATTTAAGTGAACAAAATTGCTACGATTAAACTTTGGTTAAAAAACAAGAAAACATAAAAAAAAACGGTCAACGGATGGATTAATAGCCGGTCAAACGTTCGATTGAACACTATAGTCCCTACTATGCCGGAGACAAGGACTAAAATACTTTAAATTAATCTAAATCACTCAAAGTTATTTGATATTTATAATGGGTTATATTTATAATAATTTAATTAAATATGAAAAAAAAATATTTTACTTATTGCAACTTTAGCTTTATTATGTGTTTGTAATTTTTATTCTTTATCTTAATGTTATAATAAATTGTCATTATATGATTTGATTATCAATTCATTTTCTTATTTAGCTTTTATAAAATATTACCTCATATTTTTAATTTAATACAATAAATTACTAAATGATTAAAATTTTAATTTTCACATTTTACATTTATTAATAGAAAAATTTATTTTTAATATTTAATATTTGTTTTTCATTAAAATTTTGATATTTATAATTTAGAAAAATTAATATTAGCCCATAATATAAGAGCTTTACATTTGTACACCTAATCCCCTAAGTGTGACAATAGAGGTTTCTAACACTCCGTCTTTAACTCCTCCCAAATATAATGGAGAAAATTACAAGTGCAACTCCGTTTTTAGGGTTGGGAATTTACCAACAAGATGATTCTAGTTGAATTCATTGTTTCCGAGAGATTAAACCAATAAGCTTTGATGAACACATATATTTGTTTGAGCTAAGAATGATTTGTGGGTATTAGTACTATTTTCAAATTTTGGAGTTGTTATGATGTGTTAAAAGTTAAGGGATACAAGGCCAAAGGCCAACCTTGAGCCTTCGACCCACCTTGATGGGCCCGTTGAGCCTTTTTTTGTATCCCTTAACTTTGAGCAAAAGTTAAGGGATAAAAGGCCAAATTCCAACATTAAGCCTTCGGCCCACCTTGAGCCTTGAGCTTTCAGCCCACCTTGATGGGGCCCCTTGAGCCTTTTTTGGATCCATCTTTGTTAACATTTTAGGCTCTCCAATAAGGTTCGTTTCAAGACAAGACCAATGTCAAATTCTCTTTTATCCTTTCTCCATATGCACGGTTCATATTAATATTTAAAAAGGATGGATCAACAATAACTCTAATTGAGTTTGTACACAGTTTTTAAAATAATATATATATATATATATATATATATATATATATATATATATATATATCTATATATATATATATATATATATATATATATATATATATATATATAAAAGTACTCATTAAAAGTAATATGAAAATTTTTTCTCATTTATAAAATTAATCAAAATAATATGATTTTTAGAGGGATTGAAATTTTCAATGTAAAAGAATTTTGTGATGTTATAAACAACATTTAAATTTTTTCTAGTGGAAGAGAGTATTTTTTAGAAGACATAGAATGCAAGGTTAAAAATGAAGTACATCAAAAGCTATGAAGCAAAAATCTTAAAAATTGGATGACCTATCATCATCTCTCACATCCATGAGCTCTTGAATTTAGCGGTAGAGCTTCTCTAAACCCTAGGCCTAAAACATCATTGTACCTATTTTCAAAAGTGGGGAGAAAAATATTTTGTCTACCTATGAGAACTTTATGATTAAGCACATTTTAGCCAAGTTATATGTAATTATTTTATAAGGTATGATCATCCTATGGCTAGAAAGCCATGGAAAAAGAGTCAAAAGTTAGACCACATTTATGAACTAAATCACCTTATTATGCTTAGGATCATTGTGGAGGAGTGTCGCAATAACAAAACCAATCTCTTAGTGGTTTCATCGACTTTTAAAATACTTTTCACATACTACTCAAGACTAAACTTTGGAATATATGGTAAGAGCTTAGAGTTCTTTTCAATTTAAGATATAATGCAATAAGGCTATATGAGAATAATATTACCAAGTTTAGGAACATTGAAGATTGGTTGAAAGAAATTAATTGTAATATAAGAGTTAAGAAAGGTTGTCCCCTATCACCTACAAGTTTTTGGCGTATGCGTTGAAAAGCTAGATGGTTGTTTGAAAGAAACAAATAGTGTCATCCTAAATCTAGTTAATATAGTCATCATCATTCTTATTTTTAGATGATATTGTTCCCTGTGATCTATACAAGTGACTAAAACTAACAAAATAATTGTGATTATTAAAACTAACAAAATAAAGGTTATGATAACTTTAAAATTATTACTTATGCTAATTTTGTGCATGAAAATAACAACTTGGAGGAAATGACTTCATATAAATATCTCAGCTTCAATCTTCTTCATAAGCTTAAGTAGAATTATAACATTAAGAAAATGATAAATGGAAAGAAAATAGCTATGATTATGGGCTTGAAAGCAGTTGTAAATTAGTGGACTTTTGGCTATGGAATAATAGAAACTCATCTTTGAGCTTCTTGATAATTTGGTTATCTTATATGGTTGTGAAATGGGATTCAACATCTCTAGAGAATTATGGAGAAAGATAAAGAGAATTTGATTTTTCTTTATAATTTATAATCTCAAAATCAAAGACAATACACCCTATCACATTCTCTTTATAGAAGTGAATATTTCCCCCATTTAGAACATGAGTCACGATGATTGTGACAAGCATATTATATATATATATATATATATATATATATATATATTATATATATATATATATATATATATATAATGAATTTGAAAAAAATAGATCATGAGTTACAATGGAGGCCCCTTGTATAAATACTAGGTGGGTGCCTAGTTTTCATGAAGAGGTATGTCCCAATACCTCCCTAAATATTTATGGTTATTACATCGCCACCACCTTTAAGAAAATTGCTTTGTCCTAAAAGCAATGGCAATGTGGAGTATTTTTGGTGGAAAAATTATGTCTCCTATGATAAGTCTTCTTTCAAAAGGTTTTTCCATTTGATAAGGCATTGTTTGATGGTTCTAAAACGTAACACTTTTTCCCTAGTGGCTTTGATACTAATGAAACAAACAGATATATACACAATGTATAAATATATATGTTATTGATGAATTTGAAAATAGATGATGAGTTATAATGGAGGCCATCCTATATAAATACTAGTTGGGTGCCTCATTTACATGAAGAGGTGTGTCCCTTTGAATAGGGCATGTCCTTATATTTCCTTAACTAATTATGTTTGTTATAATGACTAGGTGCATAATGTACAAGAACAAGGGCCGATGGAGTAGGTATCTACTAGAATATTTAGAGTGCAGTTTGATCAAAGTTCCTCATGATATAGTGGCAATTTTATCACAGTTCCAGGGATGTAGTGGTTGCTTAATCACATTGAATAGAAATGGGGTTTCTAACCTTCTGGAACAGGATTTGGAGGACTATTTAAATATATGCTATTTTTTTCTCGAGTGATGAAAGTCCTTTGTGGAATACATATGTGTTGGTTGGTTTATAAATCTTAAGCTAGTGTAATAGACTTGATAATAGATCTTGTAGTTGTTAATGTTGTAATGTGAGGTTGCCCTCTACCAAATGATTTTTGTGTGGTTTCAAGTTAATATTTTCCATGTCAATAGTGTTTAAACTACAACGACAATTAGTGTGGCCATTATTAATTGGGAAGTTTTCTTAATTACTAGTTTTTCGGATAGTGGATGTGTTAAGACTATAACTAGTTGGATGAATTTTTTTTAGATTAAGCAGATTTTTGTGAAGTTGTTTTCTGGAAAGTTGTTATTCCACATACTTGGGCATCAATAGGGTGGATATTTACCTATTTATCTAATTGAACCTCTTTTGTGGGTGTTATTTACCTCTATGTTTTCCTCTATATTGAATATTTACTCTTGCACTTAATGTGTTTTGGGCATGGGAGAAAACTCTGGTGATGCTCTAGTGCTTCATAGTGGTTGATGGCTCTAACCTCAAATAATATTGTTTCTTAAACTAAATTCTCCTTTGCTACTATTTTTTTCCCTATTTTATTTATTTGAGGTGTTGAGTATTTAGTTGTTGGTGGGTGTAGTCTATTTGACCTTTAGTCACTTTTGACTTTAATTGCTAAACATGAAGCTTTCTTTTCGATGATCTACCTGGATTCAAATTGGACATTAGCTTTAAATGTCTCTCTAAATGTTAATTTGCCATCATATCATCTCATTATATGAGTAGGTGGGTCATCGAGTACTGTGTCATTGAAAAAATATCCCATTATGGATTTGATGGGTATGATGCATAGAGTTGGAATTTGTCTTTTCCTTTAAGTTCATTTTCCAAAGGCCATTGATGAGGTCATTTGTGAGTGTTTTATTCTCTTGTGACTGTTGGATATACCCTACATAGTCTAGTCATAGTGATCGCAATTGTTCCACCTTGAAAATCTCTCTCTTCTGACATGGCGAGATTATAGGATCCCCAAATTTGGTGAACTAAAGTTAATTATTTTTGGACATTTAATCCTCATTGATTGTTTCTAACTTATCTAAGTAATATTTTTCTCTTAGGTGATTGGGATGTTTTTATGTGGTATATCTGGGTTTTTTCATTCATTGCTACTTTATCTAGTTGTCCTGTCTTGTGTTATTAACAATTGGTCGATATGGCACATTTATACTTCCTCACACATTTTGGTGGCTTCCTTTCAGGTTTTTATTATAGATGTTGCTCATTCATCTTTCACAGTTCTTGGTATTGGTATGACGTGGATTTTCTTTCAGTGGCATTGGGGGATGACTCAACGGGTTTCTTCCCTGTTAGCTGCTTCTTTTGGGGGTGTTAATTCCAAGTGTAGGTCATCGATCAAACTACTAGATGGAAGTTATTCTATGATAGATGGCATCGACATGCAATGTCTTGTCCTTGAAAACAAGGTTGATTACATTCGAGATGTGATGGAAGCAAATACTATTTTCGTTAGGAAGTTTTATGGGCACACATATGTGGTTTCTCTGTTTGGTTCAACCCCATTCTCACCATTTGCTTCAGTAGTTGTGGTGCCTACTATTCACTTCATCGGGTGACCGAGAAAACATATATCCTACTAGTGGGTGTCATTTAAAGGTTGTTCAACTAGTGGAAAGGTTTTTTTCCCTCACTTTTGGAAGGGGCGCCTTTTGGGATTAGGTGGTGGGTTTGCAGAAGTGGGTGATTCTGGGGCATTGTGAACTTGGTTGAATGGATGGTTTTACAGAGGAAGGCATGGGTTGAATCCAAATGGGCTTCCATAATCACATATACACTAAGGATTAGCCAACTATTGAATGAATGGTTCATTTTTTATTTTCTGCATTCGGATGATGTGGACAATATTCTGACACTTCCATGGGTGTAGTTTTCTTTCTTTGCAGTGATGGTACATGGGTTTCAACTCACTCAAGGAAGTATAGAGGAAAAAACGGGTTTGGGTAAAATTACTGGGTTTGCCTTTGGAGCTTTAGTCACAACCAGCCTTGACATCTATCAAGAATTTGTTAGGGAAATTTATTTTCGTGGTGGAGTGTAGCTTGTGTGACTTGGACAAGTGCATAACATAGGTGCTAGTGGAGGTAGATTTTTTCGGGGGTCTCATAACTGAAGTGGATATTGTCTCAGGTGGAATGAATTTCAAACAAAGGGTTGATTATTGGTCTATCCCCTTTAGATGTTTGAGTTGTCACACTGGTGGGCACATGCTTGTTCACTGTTTGCGCAGATTTGGATTGACTTGATAGAAAAAATACCATCATGGCAGATCATGGCATGGGTAGAAAAATGAGTCCCATCGATCTGGTGTGGTTTCAATGGGGATCCACACATATGTTCCGCAAAATGTACTAGGTATTTATCATCATGTACCTAATTCTTCCCCTATTACTTCTCCTATTGATGTTTGTGAATGAAATGTGGTTTCTCCTGGACAAAATTTTGTGGAAAAGGTGGTACATGAAAATGGTACTTGCATGAATCGTTGCATTAGGGTGGGTTCTTTTGGTATTTATATTATATTTTCCTCACAACCTATTTTTGAGACCCATCCCCATGTTTCGATGACTCCTGGCACCAAAATTAACTGGTGGATATCGTCCCTAATGATGGGGTGAAGGATGGATTCCATCCTCTTGGACATCAATCACCAAAGATTAAATTTGGAGCTTTTAGCGGGGTACTCTCTCCCACTAATTTCATTGGTAGTGGTTTAAAGATTAAGAAGCACAATCCATTACTGGACCTGACACCTCTTACCATATGCTCCTCTCGGTCTCTAGCAGGGGATTTATCAATTAGCCCTTTTTTGAGGAGTAATGTAACCATTAAAAAGAATAGGGGTGGGAAAGGTAAGCAAGTGTCATATGGGGACATGTCCTATATTTTTAATGCACTTAGTTTTTTATAGGGCCAAGAATCCCTTCATGTATCTTCCATTGTGGTTTCTGATTCTCGGGCTCTTATAGATTTTTCACCCATGCAAAATGTTTCCCCATGAAGATCATACTATTCACATCCGTGGATTGGGGGTATCCAAAAATGATTATACTTGCATCATTTGATTTTGGTACATTGTCCTACAATTGTTCTCATTTAGGATTCTATGGTTGATAGGGGAAATCCTAGTCTTATTTGTCGAAAATATGTCTAGGGTGGCAGGGTTGTGCAAAAAATGTCTCCAAACAATATGGAGGCTTAGCTGTTATATGGGACCCTTGTATGAGTAATTTCATGGCATATAAATCATGTGCAAGGATGTTGCTACCGAGGTTTGCCAGGGGTTTAAATATGTGACTACACATATTAAATATCTGTGTGCCATATGTTTCCAGGAAGGTGTTTTGGGACTAATTGGACAATAGTGATTTGATAAAAATTGGATCACTAATTGTGGCAGGTGATTTTAATCTAACGATGGAAACAATAAAAATATGGGGCGCAAGGTGCAAGATTGGGGGGGGGGGGCCATGGTTTAGGAACCTTTTTGGGCAAAATCATCTGGTGGATGTCTTATCCTACCCTCTCGTGCCACTTGGAAAATTGGGTGCATATGATTTGTTGGCATTGCAAAGATATTAGACTAGTTCTTGGTTCATGAGAACCTGGTGGAGAGATTGGGTGTGATGCGATCGTGGGTGGTCCCATATGGTTTGTGAGATCATGACCCAATTTTTCTCCAATGGTGTGGGTAATAAAATTGGAAAGTTTTTCCTCTTAAATTCAACCATTCCTAGCCAAAGGATAGGGACTTTGAACACCTAGTTTGGGATTCTTGGAATAGTTTCGAAACAAATTTAAAAATCTCCCAGATGGATGTGGTGGGTGAGAAACTATGAAATCTAAAAGAGGTGGTAAAAAAATGGGAAAGGGAAAAAAAGAGGATACACTTGGAGAAACTATATGTTTTAGGAAAAAATTGGTGGAGATTTCTGACCCAGACACACTGGGTTTCTTCTTTGAGGGGAAAAAGAAATTAGCTCTAGCTCTCGAAGGACATTAGCGTGAGATTTTATTGCTACATGAGGAAGAATGAAAACTTAAAATATGTGTTATCCGGATTATGGGGGGGGGGGGTATAACAAATTTGTTTCATCATTTTTCCTCAAATCAATAGAGGCAAAACACAATTTTGGGTCTGAAGGATAGTGAGGACAATCACATATATTCCATAAATGAACTTCACAAATAGGTTGTGTGATTCTTTGGAAAATTGTATATTGCGAGGGAAGGTGTGGACTATCAAGTGGAATACTTGCAGGTATATCTTATGCTGTTAAATGAATATGACAACACAAATATTGGTCGGCAGATCACACTAGAGGAATTGATTGCAATTTTAAAATCTTTCACAGAGGATAAGAGCTCAAGTCCAAATAGATGGTTGATAGAACTATTTTTACATTTCATTAACATCATGAGGCCAGACTTGTTACTTATGGCGGAGGAGTCAATGAATCTTTGAAATATTTATAGTCCCATAAATTCTACTTTCATTACATTGATTCCCAAAGTTTCAAATGCTAAATCCTTTGTTGATTATAGGCTTATCTCATTGTGCAACGCTATATAAAAAATAATTTCAAAGATTATTTCGTCCATATTAAAAACCACTCTATCAAAATTCATTTCACCTTAAGAATCCAGGTTTTTTGAGCATCGTCAGACCTAAGACATAGTGGCAATTACACAAGAATGTTTACATTCCATCAAGGGAAAAAAAATAATATGTTTTTTTTTATTAAAGTTAGACTTAAATAAAGGATACGACTGTGTTGATTAGGTATTTTTAAGAATAGTTCTTCATAAGGTTGGTCTATCATTTATGATCATTGAATGGATTATGGTGTGCATCACTTCAGTTAATTTCACGGTTTTAATAAATGGTGTTCCATCTCAGTTCTTTAAAACTAGTGGACTCAGACAAGTTCGTTCACTTTTCGTACTCCTATTCTTGCTCAACAGTGATAGATTGAGTAGGAAGATCTCGGAGGTTCACTCCTGTGGTCTTTTTTTAGGGTGTTGGATCACCAGGAATATTTCTATTACCCATACTATTTTTTTGGATGAAGTTTTAATTATGGGGGAGGTATCATATGTTGAATGTGCTCATTTACATTGCACTATATACACTTTTGGTGATGCTTTGGGGCTATATATGAGAAAATCAAAATACTTATTGATTGCTTCAAATCCGAATGAGGTTTCTACTCATTCAATTGCAAATGTATTTCAGGTTGGGGTTGCCCCACTCAATAAGTGTTTCAAGTTTTTGGGCTTAATTCTCAAACAAAATAAATATGGCATTCGATATTGGAGTTGGTTGTTGTAAATTTTGAAAAAGAGAAATTCTTTGTGGTCACACAAATGGATCTGAATGGGTGGGAGGTTGGTTCTCATTTAGTTAGTTCTTCAAAGTGTTGGGGTCTACTGGATGCATCTCTATATGTTGCAAAACAATATTCTAAAGTGGATCAATACTTTCATCTCAAATTTCTTAGGACTAGATCTAGAGGTGCCAAAAAGATACATCTCGTCCTATTGGAGGTTGTATCCATGCAGTAGGAAGATGGGGGTTGGGGGTTAAAAAATATAGAATATTTTGGATGGGCCCTATTGGAAAAAAGTTTATGACGAGCATTTAATGGAGGGGGCTTGTGGCAGAGGATCATTAAAGAGAATTATATAAAAACAATGTCTTGGAGAGTGTGGTTAAAGAATGGGGCCAAGCTCCTTCCTCAACATCTTATATTTGGAATAATTTAAAGAAAGTAAAGAATTAGTTGTTTGGAAATTTTAGATGAGAAATAGGAATTGGTTTTGTGGTGGAGATTGGACTAGATCCAATCAAGGGTTTTATTGGAGAATATTCATTGCCCTCTCAACTTATTTGACTTTTACACCACCGGGGTATCTACTATTTGAATCAAATTTAGGTAATTTTCAGCTAAATTCTCTATGTCCATCAATGTTATGCTCATGGGATCTTGGCATATTCGGGGACTTGGAAAATATTTGGGATCGATATGTTTATAATTTATATATGGTTGGCATATATTTGAACAAGGAGTAGGGAATTTTCACATGGGATGGAAAAACGAAAAAAATGGTTAGGTCATGGTAAAGGAGGCTTATAATTATATATCCATTGCTCATCGTTTCATCAAGGATTATGGATGGTTTCAAAATATTTGGAAGTGGAACTTTCCTTTGAAGTTAAAATGTTTTGGCTGGTTGTCATGGAAAGATAACATTTTAACATGGGACAACCTTTGTAGAAGGGGATACAAGGGACTAGGGAGATGTGTATTATGTGAGATGGCATCAAAGGATGTAAAAAAATTATTTTTATTGTGTTTTGTTGCATTCTTTATCTGGTGTGGCATATTGGATAATGGGGTAACTGTGGAATGGAACATTGGATCTTTGGATGCATGCCTATGTGACCAGTTCATAGAATATAAGGCTTTGTGCACCCTCCCTTTTTACATTATATGGGGGTATTTGATGTAGTAGAAATGCAAGGATGTTTGAGGGGTATCCATTGGATATTAAGGGGACGTGTATAAATATCATTTCTTTCTTCAATGAAATTGGGCCACGAAAGAAAAAAGGAGCTACGAGATGCACACATTAGATGAATATCTAGAGTCGGTATCCTATTGGTTTTTTTGATGAAGTGACATGCTTGGATAACTGTGGAAGTGGGGCTTCTATTGTATTAAATCTCAAAACATACTATCTTTTTTCTTAGAACAATGGGTTGAGTTTTAATGCCCATGTAGAGTTGATTGCTCTATGTGGGGTTCTATTATGTGAAAAGTGGATTTCCATTGAGAAAATGGATGTATATGGAGATCCAAAAGTGGTCATTGATTGGATTCATGATTGGTCAACTTTTGAGCCCCTATTACACATTAATTGGATGAAGAGAATCAAGATGTTGTTGGATTGTTTTCATGGACTAAATTTTTCTCATATATATAGGGAGCAAAATGGTGCAGTCGATGCAATATCTAAGGAGGGACACAACAAACATCCAGGGGTGATTATTTATAAAAAAAACTTGCAACGATAAGTTCCATAAGATGAGGAAAATCCACATTGCTTAGTCTTTATTGCTACTAAAATCGATCTCTTATTTTTTTCTCTCCCTTACTTATTGTTTTAAATTTGTTAATAAGTGTGATGTGGGGCAAAAATACTATAATATCTAGATGGGCACTATACGAGGACTTGTTCCCAAACTGTATGTTGTTTTCTCTTGTATGGGATTTAGGCAAACGACATCTGGGTGCATTTTTACAAACATGTATACATGTACATGATGTGACATTTATGTTTTGTGGTCATGACTATGGTTATGTAATGGGAATATTTGACATATTCTATATGTAACAACTTTTTATTATTAATAGAAAGTTGTTGATTTTTTTCTTCTGAAAAAAATAATGTACACGAACAAGATAAACAACATGGTAAATTAGAGGCTTTCTAAGATTGCTTCTAAATCTAGTTAAAACCACCTATAGCGCAAACAAGGTTGGCATAAAGATGATAGGTCTTGGATAAATAATTGGGAAATAAATGAAGAGGTCACTCTACATAATAATGAAAATATTTAACAAATTTATTACATCTAAATCTAATAAGAAATTTCCATGTGATGAAGAATTAGAGGATAAAATAAAATCAAGATACTATATGGGGTTGGTCAACCCTAATCTAGAAGATCAAAAGTATCTCTCTATTTTGACAAGGAAAAAACAACAAAATCAACATTTCTAAAATAAAAACAAAGTCTCATGAGTTTCAAAGTGAAATTAAGGCATAGGGAAATTCTTAAAATATTGTGGATTGAAAGAATTTATCATCTTTTTGACACTAAGAGCTAAAGATGAAAATCACTTTTATTAGAATTTCCTATGTATGTGCACACTGTACCACAATTTTGAAGTATATGTTACAACACTGACCTTCCTAAATTTTAACTCATCAAAACTATGGTGATTTAGGATTGTGTTTCTTAAAGCTTTTCAAGAAAAAAATTCTAAAGAAAATCAAGTAATTCCTTACCTTTTGTAAGGTTCAATAAATCAAATTTGATCTCAATGGATGCTAATCATTTGCATCATTATCACTACCATCATATTGTTATGTATATGTGTGTGTGTGAATTACAAAGTTACCTTCTTAATTTTAAACATGAAAAGTATCATGCTAAGCAATACATTTTATTAAATCGATATGAAAATTATATACCCATAATGAAATCAAATTTCTTTGGATTAAATTAATTATGAATCACTAACTTAAATTTGTAATATCCATTTCAGTGGGCTCATTATTGTCTTAAAATAACAATAATATACTCCCTTAGGGTATTAGAATTTTTCAATATCTTTTAAAAGTAAACCACTTTATATTTTTAATACTCAATATTATTTTGGTCCAACTTCCTCCCTACCTCAATATCCATGACCCAATATTGTGCTCATTGTTGTAGGGACTCTAGTAATTGTGACAATTTAGGGAGCTCTTGAGCCCCCTTGTGGGCTTAGGCATTAGCCCAAATTGATCGTGCTGAAAGTCCATAAAAAAATCAAGATGAAATTGAGTATGCAGAAGCAGATGTGATAATGGATCATGCTTACCACATAGATGCTAAAGTTTTAACATTCCCAACAAAATGAGTGCTAGACCTAAGGCACACCCAAGGGTGCCAAAACCAATACTTATACACCATTGACCTATAATAACACATAAATTCATTACTTGGCAAGGCTCTCTTTAAGAGAAATTAAGCCAAGCAAAAGATTATTGTTATAGTTGGATAAGATGCAAATAGAACATAGAAATATGGATGAACAAATGAATCACATAGAAGTAATTCTGACTTGTGACAAGGGACTTCCAAACAACCCTGTAGACCGAACTCCTATAGAAGTTTCTACCTTGACTTGATATGGCTTCATTGGCTTGCAATGCTGCTATGCATCCTCAAGATGCTTTCTATTTTTTGTTTATTTAGATAGCTATGCATGTTTTTCTATTAGTTGGTTTGTTATCAAGTTAATTAGAATAGTGTGTAGTCTTTTTTGTAGTCAGGTTGGCCTTTTAGGATGGGAAACCAACATAAATGGCATGAACTTTAATTTTGTATATTGTTGTTTTTAAAATTTTGAAAAGTTTTAAATTGATTCAGAAATGGGGAAAATCTTTGAACATAGAGAAATAGCAAATGAAACTATGACTATGGAAAAACTATGTGTAGATATGAAGTGAACCAAACAATTGAAATAGCATTGACTCACTTCCTTGTGGGACATAGCTATATACTCGTTTACACATTTCAAGTAGTCCGATCCAAGACACTGATTTTTTCTTTTAATGTCGCCTTTGACATCCAACAACAAATCTCTCTTTTTTTTCTTTTAACAAATTTAGAGTGCTAATCTCAATGTCATGTCACAAGTTTCACGGTCATTTTCTACCAACTCCATTTTTTTCGTTGGTGATGAAAATTATTTCGATTTGTTTTACATGTTAACTTCTGCAACATTTTAGTGAAATTATTGAACTTTTTTTAACACATCGTTATTTTTCCTGACTTCAACTTTTATAGCGCCCTTATCATTGTGTAGTATTCTATCTTATCATTTAGGAGTGAACATTACTTTGTCATTTCCTCATCTACAGTTTATCTTATAGCTTTGTTTTACATTCTTTTACTGGAAATATTTTAGAAAAGATTATATATATATATATATATATAATGAATGATAATATTAGCAGTTACTATATCGTAATGTAGTACTTTTTATTTATAAAAATGATGATATAAATGTTTACTAGTGTCATTATTGGAATTCCTTCAATCTATAAAATTATATGTGTGTGTGTGTTAATAGGACTGAAATTATGTGCAATGTAAATATATAGCAAGAGGTGAAGTTAGAGACATTTGTTATTATTTCAAAAGAAAAAAAAAACAAGGATCAAGCTAACAATTTTTTTTTATTGAAAAATAAAACTAATTATAAAGAGAATATTGAAAAATATAACCATGAAGAATATGTTTGTATATAAAAAGATATATACAACATGAAACTTTAAATGTTAAGAGTTTTGAAATAAGAGTGATATGAAATGGATCATTATATAATTTTGTCATCTATTTTGGTGTTTTATGGGTGGAAACATTGGAGCTATTGAGTTGTATGGCTTGTTTTAGGGGCATGTTTGGTTTTAGTAATTAGGGGTCTAGAACCTGCTAGAGCTCATTTAAGTCTTTAAATGTTTTTTGTTTTTTGTTATTTTTTTTTTTGTTAAAGTTTTATAGACAAAGTTCCAACCTCTTAATATTGTTCTAAACAATAAGAGTTTTCCGATGGTGCAAAGATCACCTCAATTAGGCATATCCAAAGTTATGCCTCACACGATTTAACCTATCTTATTGGTCACTTTGATATCTAGTGGATGCCATGTTAATTCATATTACTCATATAAGAGGAGCTAGTCACATGTGGACTTTCAATAACAGTCTATAAGGTCCAAAACCCTAACATTAATAAAGGTTCATGCATGTAAAACCCTAATCCTAAGCCTATATGACTATCAATCCATCTTAAATTCTAGGCCACTAGGGTAGGGAGAAGTTCCACGCTTATTACATTATTTATTGTTCCATAATTGAGTAAAGCATATGTGAGTGAGATGGTTAAGCAAAATATAGGAAGTTGAAGATCCTAGAGCTAGCATATTGGTTGCAATGTCCATGGCAACTCCATAGTGAATGACCATTGATTTGTATATCAATTTCATAATAGAGAAGGAAATTTGAGAGCATAGGCCTCATCTTATAGGCAGACCTTCTATTGGATTTTCCTAAGGTACATGTTGTGTTCACCATGCGAATGATACATTATTTTCTCAGGTTCTTTCAATTCGATCTCAACTATTTTAATATTTCATGTTTAAAGTTAGTAACATTAAATATAAATCTAAAGTAAAATATTATATAAGAAGAGATTTTAAAATATTGTAAGATATGTTGTAATGAACCTAACCTAATAGAATATTCAAAATAATTTACAAGTCAAGAAGCTAAGGAAAACAAATTATATTCATCAATATATTGTAATAATATAAATAGTCAATAGATTATTTCATACATTAATTTTTATACTCACGACATCGATTTCACTTGAAGGCTACTCATCCTCATCCTCTCACCCTTCTTATCATCATCTTTGCTCACATGGAAACCTAATTAGATAATTTTTATCATGTTAGAACTTACTATTAAAAAAATTCAAAATATATCACAATATACTTAACAAACTTAAAAGTTCGTAGACTTCACAAATATTGTATTAACCTATGTTGAATACTGTAAGGACCCAACTAAATGTAGTGACTCGATTACGTTATATACAATTTTTTTTTTTTTTTTTTAAACAGCAACTACGACCAGAAAGAAACGAATTGAGATTTCATTTCATTCAACATACACATTACTGATGCTCATTCAGGAACATATCAAACATTTACATACTTTTAATCTAAGATCAAACAGTAACGAAATACACATGTACCGTACACCGGAAGGCGAGACCCCGCTTACTCTGCTGTCGCTGGTATTCCCTGGTTGCCGGTCACTTCTGCGAATGTATAATGACGCACTTGATCCGAAACAAGACCCACCGGTTTACCTCCCAGCCTACTCCTTGGGTACTCTTCTTCCCCGCGGACCACCGAGCTGCAATGGGGTTGTACAATGGAGGACGAATCCAGCTGGCAGAGGAGAGCAACCTTAGCTCAAGAGTCCCCTCTCTAAAAACTCTCTACCTCACCAAACTCACTATAGCTTCTTAGTCACTGCTTTCACATCATATTCACCCATCCCACAATAGGGTTCCCAAAAAGTCCTTTCTCTCATGGCTTGCCCCTTCTTTTATAGGAGTCCTCATAGGTGACACTTGGCATGTCATGCATAATTATAATATTTTTCTTTTAATTTAATACTTGATTATTCATCTAACCATGTGTCATTCTCTCAGCAAGGGTCACCCATAATTATCTACTTAACTTTTTATTTAAAATTAATATTTTCCTCACCTCACAAGGTTCCTATTTATTCTCCTAGTTGTCTCTTTATTCCCCCCCTTTTGTTCCTTAATTTGTGTTTATTACTTGGAGTCAATTAATGAGTTAAGATTTTATCCCCAATCTACTTCCTACATTAACTCAGGTTATCTCTTAGAGGGATATTCTTATGCTGGTTGATGCCACATGGAGCTTCTCTACATTTCTCTAAATTTAATTT
>APFE031669173.1:4863-22138 GCA_000404065.3 Pinus taeda | reverse complement strand
GTGAATCCCTCTGTCAAGAGGAAGGTGTTCTTCAGCACATTGTTATGGTGAATCCCTCTGTCATGAGGAAGGTGCTCTTAAGCACAGTTTCTGGTTAATCCCTCTATTAAGAGGAAGACTATTTTGTTGCTTGTGGAACTGCATGTGAAGCAGTGTTAGTGAATCCCTCTGTTAGGAGGAAGATTTGTTGTGTTTGGAGAATCCCTCTAGTTTAGAGGAAGATGCTTTTCAGCATAGACAGTGGTGAATCCCTCTGTTAAGAGGAAGACTCTTTTGCAATAGCAGCATGTCAAGGAGTTCAGGAAGTGCTTGGGTAAGAATGAATGCCCAACAGGTGAAATTAAAGGGGAGTGTTGGAATTTGTAATTTCCCCTGTGCACAGGACAGCAGTTAACGCACGCGGGAAAGCACCCAGCGGGAAACCACAGCTGCAAATAGAAACCGGCCGCCTGAAACCTATCGGACCAGCTCTCAGGTGATGGAACATTCCGACGAAGGGCTTCGACGCAATATGGTGCAGCCACGTGGATTGTCGTGACATCATCACCTGACATTTATCGGACGATAAATGTTAGTCAACTCACCCCATCCGATATGCGTCTGATTCAAAGGAATGTCCTCCACCGTTCGATTGCCAGGAAAGGTCTCCACCGGTTAAAGTCATCAAAGTACATACGGGCCTGTTAATAAATTAATGCAGCATGGAGCAACATAATCGTCCATACCCTACTTTAATGCAATTACATGTTTTTGGTAAAGTTTTCAATGATTTCAATACGGCGTGTTAATACGAGGTATGGAGGTAAAATCATAATGTAAGTTTATTATTTTTTTTGGTATATGTTTTTTAAAAGAGCGTTGACTGTGTGTCATGTAAAAAAAAACACACACGGGGATTGTAATGTGAAGAGAGCATTGCACACGGAGAAAAAAAATGTGTGGGCTCGCAGCAGCCAATGAAAGACCAGGGGAATTGTAATGTGAAGTGAAAACACACGGTGAAAATAAAACAGAGGGTCCGCAGCACCGGAATATAGACCAGAGAAAATATTGTATTGCAGGGGATTCGCAGTAGCGAACGAAGACCAAGGGGTTTTATGCAGCAGAGTAATTTTGTTTGTAATGTAAGAAGTAAAAAAAAATTGCACAGCAGTGCAGGAGTAGAAGGAGAAATGAATGAAGAAAACCAGTGGATAGTTTTGTTTGAAAACCATGAATTGTTTCACACAGCAGTGAAAAGGTAAATGTTTAATTCCTTGTAATTTTTGTTTTCACACAGCAGTGAATGTAAATGAAATATTTACACACAGTGGTGTAAAATTTCAAAGGAGACAAAGTAATTTCTTTTGTAATGTTTTGGTGAATCCCTCTGAGTGAAAGAGGATGAATATGTCTCAGTAAATTCTCAGGTGAAAACAGAGTTTTGGTTGAATGTTGTTTTTGGTAAATCCCTCTCAGCAAAGAGGATGAATGTGTATTAGTAATTTTGTTTAATGAGTGGAAATCTTTTATGGTGGTGCAATACTCTGTTCAGTAAAAAAAAATTTTAATAGCTTCCCTGTGCACAAAAGATCCTGGAGTAGAAGAAAAACAGAGCATTGGCTCTGTGTTTTTATTTTTTTGGTTTTGGTATTTTCGCATTGCAACAAAAATACCCATCACAAAATTATTATGGCCGCCCACCGGCAGAGCTCCTGGAGTTGGATTTTCAATTTTTCCCACATGTGTATTTCCATGTTTTTCAGCCGTTACATTGTGATACTTCTCAATAACCCATGGTTTGCAGAATCTTGGAACTTTTGCTACAACGTCCATCATGCTACCGAGGAGATCTGTGTAGAAAGCTTTCAAAGAAACTAAAAATCGAGAGCTTATAATGTTCCTCACACTTTGGTAAGGATCAATCTTCAAACATCCTCTAATATATCTGAAATACTGAATTAATCCAGAAAGAAATACTGAAATAGTTTGTAACAGTTCTCCGTAGTGATAGTAGTGATCTTTGCAATTGCTGCAAGAATCGGCTATCATCACATGCATTAGAGCAAATACCAAAATGCAGAGAGCCACCGAAATTGAAACAGTGCAAATTCTAGACTTACGTTGGCTTTCAGAGCTCCTGACTTGGGCCATATCACCCTTCTCACAATAATTGCGTCTCCTGCCTCCCATATGTGTATGGATGGATCGATGGATTACACAAAAATTGCAGTGGTAACAAAGATTGGTAATAGAGATTGCAGTCGAGATTGCTTCAAAAGTCGCGAATCGCTTCAAAGCTTGCAGAAAAACAAAACCAATGAAGCGCTGGCAATGTTGTTTATGTAACACGATTACAGAGGGTTAAAAGAAATTTACCGTTGACTAACCCTGACTGTTGAACTAACCCTCACATGAAAACAAATTACTTAACGTTGAACTAACCTTGTTATACTAACCCTAACAAGAAAACAAATGGAAAAATAGGAAAAATATGACCGTTGACTACCCTAATCTAATCTGACCGTTGAATAATACCTCCTATTTGAGTCTTCTGCAATCGACTTAAGCTCACCAAACTAATTTTCTCCCCAAACTAATTATCTCCCCAGCGTGCGTTTTATATACGGAAACTTATCTCCTAAGCGTTTTAATTCTATCGTGTGCTCTTGTGCTTTACGTTGTTTCCATCTCCTAAGCGTTCTAATTCTATGTCTCGCTCTTGGGCTTTACGTTCTTTCCATCTGCTCATGGGAATATCTTTACCCAAATTTTATTGGAGTTGACTCTAAAAGTTAGTTTCCTCAATAATATCCATAATCCATGTGTGATTATCTAACTAATCAAATAAATTATTGATTTAATTTTGTTTTGTTTTCCGTTATAAGATCACTTCAGTAAATTGTTTCTGAGTAAACGGTTACATTAAAAGTTTTAAAAAAATTAGTTATAAATAAGAGTTTTCTGATTCATATAAGATATTTATAGACTTTTACTTAAGGTATTTTGTAAAAAGTAATATCAATTTACATTATAAAATAACTACATTAAATTAATTAATAATATAGGATAGTAAGACTTCAAATCCTATAAAAACATCAAAAACATTAATCATAAATAACAATTTTCTTATCTATATAATATATTTTATCACATTTATCTAAAACATTTTATAGAAAATAATATCAATTTACATTATAACATCAATTATATAAAATAATAATAAATTATTTAAGCTTTAAATAAATAATATAAAATACTAATAAATTATTAAGCTTTAAACAGTATATATGGACAAGAAATTTGATAATAAAGAGCACAAAATTTTATCTATAATTTTTTTATTTTTATTACTTTTTACTTTTTAATTATTAATATATTATTAAATATTAATAATATCATAAAATAAATAATTTAATGTAAAATAAATAATTGTATAATTAATTATTTTTAGTTAATATTATAAAATATAAATTTTACATTTCCAAACAATTATAGGCCCTCTTTTAAACCCTTTCTAAATAATTTGGAAACTCATCTTCTTTGACTATACTTTCTTCCTTGTCATGTAGTAATTAATATTTGCCAAGAACTCATCTTCTTTGATTATACTTTCTTCCATGTCATATAGTAATTAAAATTTGTCAATTTCATTCCAAACTTTGTAGGCATATTACATCATCAATGCCATAATAAAGCAAAAATTGTTTTTACATCTAAATTCTTCAATGGTTAATTTTGTTCCAACCTTTGCTATATATTACTCATCATTACAATCAATTCATCATTCTTTGTCACAAATGAAATGCCAAGTGAACTGTCTTCCATGTTCATTATGGATCTAACAAGCTTCAAGCTTCTAGAGGGATAAAAAAAAAATTGAGATAATTTTTTTAGAATACAAAACTTGAGAAAGAAATTGCATTGGAGAGATTTGGTCCTTTACCCTTTGATCCGTGCTTATAATATCCAAATCATTTTTTTCTAAGTTACATTTTTGAATGCATAAATGGAGACAATGTAAAATAGTGAGACTACACTAAATGTTTTACAAATACTTGTTTACCTTTTACAATTACTTTATATAATATGTACACATTTTTCTTGTTTATATATATATATCCCTTTTAATATATATATTTTTAAATGTTATATATTAATTGTATATATATATATGAAATATATACTTATATATATATAGATATATTTCCTTCTCAATTTTTATTTATTTATTTACATTTATTTTTTTAATATACATCCCTTTTAATGATTAAGTATAGTTTTAAGTGTTGTATTAAAATATTTTTTAAAAGAATAAGAATTATTCATTGGTTTCACACTCAAAAGTGAAAATATGAGGTTTTCTCTTTTTAGTTTTAGTTTTTTTATCTCTCTAGAGTTACTATAAAATTATGTTATTTCAATTGGACACTGAAATAATTAATTTATGGTTGAGTGTGAGAGAAATATTTTTACCACATCTCTTCGATATAAACCTCGTATTCATTTTTGTGTTTTATTATAAACTACATTATTTTTTCCTATTTAGAGTCTATTTTAGTTTTTTTATTTAGATAATATTTTACTTTTGTTTTAAAAGGATCAAATGTCAACTCCATATTGAGCACCTACATATTGACACTATCCCCGTTTTCACACTATTAATGCATAGTTGTATAAATCATCCTAACATGCAATACCCCTACCCATTTATGACGATGTGAACATATCCACAATGATATAGGCTCGTGAGCCCGATAAATGTAATGGTTAGGATGATGAGCTCACTTATGGTATGTGGCTTGCATGTCCATGTAGATATGATTGGATATGTTTTAAGACCAATATGCCCAAACATATATGCTTGTTTTGGCTAAGCGGTGAGTGTGGCAGCATTGCAATATGATGTAACTAATGTAAATATTTATAACAAAGTAATATAAAATAGTCACTATATAGATCCCACTCCATGGTAAGGGTATGGGGGCATACAACTCCACAATGACAAGGGGCAACAATGTTGGATAATGTGTGTTGGTGTTGAGGACACCAAGGGATGTCACTTCTGTATCTTTAACATGTAATATGGAATCCATGTAGTGGACTGTATGTAAGTGTATGGGTGGTCAAGCACAATGCCATGGTGATAATTTTGATGATGTGTGTTGTGTTGAGAACCAAGGTTTTGGGCTTCAGGCTCTGCAACTGGTGAGTGAATCCATGTTGTGGAAAGTATATTTTTATATGGCCTGGAGGGTGTTTACAGCCCTGGAATAACATGATTTTGGGTTGGCACCTTGGTAATTAGCTTGGAGGGTGTTTTGAGATCTATAGTAACGTGATTGTTGCACTGGAACCTTAGCTAGAGTTGTATCAGTTTGTGTCCTCGAGGGTGCCTCAAACCCCTGGAGCAGTATAACTATTGGGTTGGTGCTTTGGTAGTTAGCCTAGAGGGTGTATAGAGCCTTGGATTAACATTATTGTAGGGAAGAGTTCCTAATGGCTAGGGTTGAGAGCTCCCATAGAGCATAATAAAAGGACACAAAGAGAACTCATCCAATCATGCCAAACACTCGAATTCACAAAGGTAGGGATTGAAAAGATACCTAGAGGTCCTACATTTGAATTAGGTCTCATAGGGTCCAAACCCTCTACTACCTCCAATATGTGTAGACTTGCAAATTAGTCATAGAGATAGGAGGAGATCACAGAATTCAAAGTACAACATATATACATGATAAATCATCATAGGCCTCATAAATTAAAATTCATAAAAGGAACAATGCAATTTGGAAACAAGACATGAGTCTCTTTATTAACTGTAAGTAGCAAGTGTAAGGAAGTTACAACTTGATCCAATCCAAACGTGCTAACAAAACCTTCCTCCAAACCATCCAACTTGAGCCGTCCAAGACTTCCTCTCCAATGTATGAAGAAAGATGCTAGATAAGGGTGTTGAGCATCTGTTATGCAACCAACTCACAAAATAGAAGAAAAGATAGATCAACGACTTAAAAATTATCCTCTTCGAGGGGGAAACCTCCTTTACATTGTCTAGTCAATTTAACGTCTTAAATTGCTCTACATAACTTATCAATTTGGGTATCGTAAACTGATGAAGTGTGGTGCACTATATGTGCTTAGTTAACCTTTTTTCTTACTTCGTTATTTTATAGTTTATGTTGTTTTGGGTTTTTGTTCTTGTTGGTCTCCTAAAGTGTTCTAATGCAATAGAAATCCTAGTTTTAAGTTTTAAGAATTACTTTTAAAGATCAAGTGTGGATGTAGAGTTGAAGACAAGGTTTATACTTCTTCTGATAATTTCCAAACTTTGAACTTAAGAGATCTTAAAATGTGTTGTCTACAAAATCAGAACTTGAATAAGAGTATAAACATGCAGCTACATAAACCAAACTGAAAATGAGGTTACTATCTCTGTTGTCCATCCTAATTGCAGAATTGAAATCTAATAACTTGTTGCACTTAAAACCAAAGAGTAAAGAAATTGGAAACTAGTCAATGATTTCACCCATAGTCACAATATTTCGTCCATTAACTTCTGAAATGGGGTTAAGCTAAAGACTCTGGAAATATCATCATATGGCATGAAAATAATGACATCTAAATTGCATACTAATATAAGCAAAATCAATTACTTCACCTATAATCACAATAGCTTGCCAATTAACTTCTAAAACGGGGTTAAGCTAAAGGCATCGGAGATATCATCATATAGCATGAAGAACTGATATCTAAACTATCTACTTGCAGACTAATGAAAGGAAAATTAAATTACTTCACCTATAATCACAATAGCTCGCCAATTAACTTCTAAAACTAGGTTAAGCTAAAGGCACCGGAGATATAATCATATAGCATGAAGAACTGATATCTAAACTATCTACTTGCAGACTAATGAAAGCAAAATCAAATTACTTCACCTATAATCACAATAGCTCGCCAATTAACTTCTAAAACGGGGTTAAGCTACAGGCATCGGAGATATCATCATATAGCATGAAGAACTGATATCTAAGCTATCTAAAAGCAGTAAACAAATCTCACTAAAATGAAAGCATAACAACTGTAATTAAAACTAAAATTCAGCAGAGGAAGTAAGTCTCAAATCACCACTTGATGCAAAAATTACATTAAAAAGCTCGAGCAAAAACTAATAAGCAAATACAAGAACATGTAAAGAAAAACTAATCTACAATCAACCGGTTGAACAAACCTGCATGAATTAAAGTTGCATGAATGGAAAATATAAACTTGAAAACTTGAAAACAATGAAATGACATACCTGAATGAAATCAAAGTAAAACTACAAAATAAAATCTACTCTACCTTACATTCTAATCTGCTCCATGACATCTACTTCACATCTCCTTCCATGTTGAGGACATCAAAGCTTTATTCAAATTCTTCAAAATTACAAAGTACAACAAAGCTTTTCAAAGTCATCAAAGAAGAACTACAAGCTCCAAGCTACCAACTCTAAACTCTAAGCTAACAAATGAAGGAGATAGATCTCCTATTTATACAAAAATATGAGAATCCATCTCATTAATGAGAGTCCATGAATCTCTCCCTGTACCTCTAGAGTCTTAATCAAAATAGGAACTGATAAGACATATGTCTTCTTAGAGTTTCAATACAATTAGGAGATGTGACTCATATCCTCATGATCCCATGATTCTCTCCACTCAAATTCGAATTTGGCCTTAGGGTGCGACATAAAGGTCTTCTAGAAGCCTCGTTTTAACCTACACATGTCAACCATCTCAACCCACTTGTTAGGTATAAGCGTATGCACATTATTTTCTAATTTTTAATCACAAATTCACTTAAAAAGGCTTAGAATTAATAAAATTTGGAAAAACATAAATGTGGCCCAATGATAATGGAAGTGGGATGAATGTGGTGACATAGTAGTGAAATGGAGATGATATAGTGGACATAATAGTGAAAGTGTAATGGAAATGAATGACATTTTCAAGACCCAACATACCCCCCAATTGAAGCTATTGCATGTCCTCATGCAATATATATTACATTAATTCTTTTGATCTTTGAGCTTTGGCTTAACTTTGCATGATATCATTTGATAACTTCATATTTCTGCAAAGTGTTTTACTTGAATTGCAACATGGTTGGTTCTTGTGTTACAACCATTTTTTTTGTTTTTGCATTCTATTTTGATCTTTGAACTTTGCATAATGATATTTTGATTATTGTTTCAAATTATATCTTTATTGGATTGCATGATGGTTTTTTCTTGTGTGACAACCATGATTTTGTTTGTATCCAATTTATCCTTTAAGCATTTTTTTGAAAAGCCATTGTATGCTCATAATAACAATGTAATAGTTAATATATGTTGGAAGTATGTGGGCTTCTGAATATGATATGGACATGGAAAAATATGAAGATGAATGTATTCCCCCCCCCCAACTGATGGTATGGGAAATTTTATGAAATGAGAAAGAGAAATGTTTTTGCAACAATTATCATTCTAGCTTTTTATGGAATTCTATGGTCAAAAGTTAGAAATGGCGTACCTTAACTTACCCTTTGGAATGGATGAGTTGTATGTCTGGTGGTTGCAAAATTCTGATCATATTCTTCTTCAAGTGGTTGAACAAGAAGAGTCATGGATAAAGAGTTAAGATGACTTTTTATTGCTTCTACTAAAACTTGTTGAATCTGCTCTAAAATGTTGAAAATAATAGTCTTCATGTCTTCAAAACTCATTGGCACAATTCCTACTATGTAAAAATATGTTCTGATGTCGAACATAGCAAGAAATTGTTGACTTAGTGGCCATTAATGGATGCCACTAGTCAACATGAGAACTCTCACCATCGATGACAATGACAATGAGAGTCAAGATGTCCAAACACATCTTGCTAGGTACGAATAGTTTTGTCAATGTCGAGTCACCTAGAAGATCTGATGAACAAGGGACATTAATGTATTCCCATTGTTTGTCAACATGAGAACTTGACATTAAGGCATGCAAGCCTCAAGATGTCTTTACAAGGAACTTAGACTCAAAGGACTATGGACTCAATAATTTTCATTGAAGCAGGGCTTATTTGCGGAATGAAAATGACAGGAAAGGGAAGATGAAAATGGAATATGGCAATGGAGAGCAGAAATGGAAATGGGAAATAAGCATGTGAATGAGCCTCTTTCTTTTATTTGTGGGTTATGAATGGACAAAAAGAGATGGAAACTGTATGTGAATGTAAATGGAAAATATGAAGTGAAATGAGGTGAATGGTTTATTATGAGGTATGGATGTGATGGAGACAATAGTATTTGAAAGTTTTTCATGTGTTTGGATCTGATTTTGTATTAGCATATTTCCTCCTTGTTGTTGATCATCCTCTTATGAAACAAATTGGTCTCTTAGAGAGACACCATTCTCTTGTAGTCATTTGTCCTTCCTCTTGGAACCTGCAAAAAAACTAATACTTCTTCTGCAATAGAATGTAAGATTATCAAAGGAGAGAGGTGATAAATCTCTATAGTTATGAAATTGACACACAAAACTAAGAATTTGTATTAATAAAACAAGTTCTCAAAGGAAAAATCAAAAGAATTTATACCCGCTTTGGAATTAGTGCCTCAAGTTGAATGTTGCTTCTTTTCAGAAAGTTATTTCATTATTTACCATTTCAAACTCTAACGATGGATTTCTCATTGTGTAGATCTTGTTGAGATCTTTCCAATGATACTTGAATCATCAAAATCTGATTTCATATGAGAATGTTAGGCTGATTTGAACAATGAGGTTTTTTAGCTGCGGAATTGGAGAACAGTTGCATAATGACTTTACCTGCGGAATGTGCGCAATTTCTGTAGCTAAAAATCTTGAATAAAAACTTAACCATTCATCTTTCATCATCAGTCCAAAATTAATCAATACCTTCAGAAAAGTGAGCAAATAACTTATTCATTTCATTGATTCAAAATTATTTTTCTTTTCTTGACATGTGGCGATTTAGTGATAACACACACCTAGACTTCCCTTTGACCGGGGTCTTTTCAATGATTTGGATCAAATAGATAGGACACCATCCATGTACTGACATTTCCCAGCTACCCATGTGGTTCGTTTCGTCTTTTGACACCTATCACCTATAGAAGTATGAAAATCGCTGCAGAATTGCCAGTTAGTTGCAGAATAAGGCTGCATTCCACAGCTAAAAGACAGCCAACCATCGATTTCTGATTTAATTTGTTGGAAAAGAGATTTTATGCAGCCAAGTACTAGGGAGAGAGAGCCTAAGATCACAGCTAGTGCACAAGACCAATTATTCATGATCTGCTATATTTTTTTTTAATTTTCTTCACAGTCTGCCTGAAAAATAAAAAACTTTGTAAATGGTATATGAAGCAAAATAGTTTTAGTGATGAAAATATATCAGAGTAATGGAAATGTATGATCTTTTCAACAACTTTGATGACTCCTTTGGGCTCTGTCCTCACAATGAGACCCATTCTGTCTTTTTTTACAGCATAAACACCAATGTAGAAGATGGATATATGAAAATAAAGTGGTTATGTGGAAGAAAAATGGTTGTATGAACAGGAAATGAAGAATACCATGGAGAACACTAATGGATATGGAACTAGAAAAAAACTGAGTACAAAATGAAGATGGATTTTCGAAGCGAGAAAACTCGTATGGATAGAATATGTGAAAACAGAGTAACTATATGCATAGACTGTGTGAAAGTAAGGTGACTGTTATACGCAGGTAGTATGAAAACGGAGTGGCTGTGTATGCAAAGAGGCTGCAAAGATATGAAAAGGGGAAAAAAACTCTGTGTAGTGAACAACTAATCAGGGTCTGAGAGTCGTATGCAAATAGGTTATGTCGTGAATTTAACTGTTTGACAGATGTTAAGTGCAGAAGTCTGGTTGAGTACGAGTCATGGAGTTCAAAACGGAGATTGCATGAATTGAATTGGGTTCTTAGACACCACATGGATTGAATGCTAGCATATACTAGGTTCCCAAATTGGAATTCCCTTCCCCAGACAACCAAATTAAATCAAACTATCAGTTCATTAATTCAGATTCTGTTTTTTCTCTCGCGCTCTGCAAAAATGGGCTTCAAAGAAACGAGGAGATCTCCCAAACTGCTTCAAATTCCTTAAAACGATTTCTGGGTTATCTAACTGACTCTGTTGCCGAAAAAACTCATGATTTATTTTTCCCAAATTCGTCTCTGTTTGTGTGGATCATGTAGTTTAAGTTTGACATTTTTTCCTGTTTTGCGTTTTTTTGGATTAACGTTTTTACTCTTCTGCACTTTTATGAATTGTTGCATTCGTCTTTTTGGTTTGATTTGCAATTTTCAGCACAGAGAAAGAAAATGAACAGTGATCTAAACCTCAGATCTCAGACCTTTGTTTTATCATAGAAACATATTAAAGAAATTGTACTTCAAAACACATATGTTTGCGTTTGCCATGTGCAATGTTGATTGCCCCGCGACAGAAAACGAAAATCAATCTTATGGTGTGGACATCACTGAAATATGCAAGGAGGGATGATTGGACCAAGTTTTGTATGGATTCCCATAAACTAACAATTCCATGTCTCTTGCAATTCCGCATTGAATCCAGAAAATTTGCAGAGGGCAGACAGATTCATACCCATATGATTAATAAAGGATCCATCCTCGACGTTTTTATACAAAATCGACTCTTTTTTTTTAATGAGTGTTGAAGATTTTCACTAGTATTGGCCTGCTGCTGCTGATTACAAGAGTCAGGCAAACAACTAGAGGAGGCTATTGCAGGTTTTCTTTTTTCTTTTTTTCTTGTTTTTTTGTAGGTTCGTTTCAAGGCCAAAGCTCAGACAGGAATGCAAATTTTCTATTAAGGCCACAGTGAAAACTATGATTGGAGATAGCCATTGGTTGTTTCCTTTTTTTTCTTCTCTGAAATTGTGAAATTTTATAAAAATGATTAATGATTTTCAATTTTAGGCAGCAAAGGCTTCAAGGTAAATATGCTAAAAACAGGGCTTTGACTGAGGTCTTAAGCTGATTTTTTTATCAATCTGAGTTGGGTGACTAGGATAGGATCCATGTCGAGACAATTTTGGAGATGCCCATGTGGTTGGTTTCTTCATTGAATGCATGTAAGCTGCTAAACCTTGGAATTAGTTGTGGAATTCACAGTTAGCTGCGGAATCAGGCTGCATTTCGCAGCTAATTTGCATAATCTTATTAAAACAGGACACAGTGTTTTGAGGACCACTACAAACCATAACTAGTCAATCTTGGACAGCTGAGCAATTGGGTTTCATTTTATTTTTTTTATTGTTTTTTTCATTATTAAATCAAATGAAATGATGAAGTTTATTTTGTCCCCTTTTTCTCTTCTTCTTTTTTTTTAACATAAAAATTCTTTTTCTAATCCTCCAGATCACATAAAGTGCAGGAGGAGAGCATAATCAAGAAATTATTAATTTTTTTTTAGATGTAAGAAATAAGGTCTCCTAATTACACTTCCCCGGCAATGGCGCCAAAATGTCTAGTCAATTTAACGCCTTAAATTGCTCTACATAAATTATCAATCTGGGTATCGTAAACTGATGAAGTGTGGTGCACCATATGTGCTTAGTTAACCTTTTTTCTTACTTCGTTGGTTTATAGTTTATGTTGTTTTTGGGTTTTTTTGTTGTTGGTCTCCTAAAGTGTTCTAATGCAATGGAAATCCTAGTTTAAAGTTTTAAGAATGCTTTTAAAGATCAAGTGTTGATGTAGAGTTGAAGACAAAGTTTATGCTCCTTCTGATAATTTCCAAACTTTGAACTTAAGAGATCTTAAAACATGTTGTCTACAAAATTAGAACTTGAATAAGAGTATAAACATGCAACTACATAAGCCAAACTAAAAATGAAGTACTAAAAATGAGGTTACTATCTCTGTTGTTCATCCTAATTGCAGAATTGAAATCTAATCAATTGTTGCACTCAAAACCAAAGAGTAAATAAACTGGAAATTAGTCAATGATTTCACCCATAATCACAATATTTCATCAGTTAAATTCGAAATGGGGTTAAGCTAAAGTCTCCGAAAATATCATCATATGGCATGAAAAGAATGACATCTAAATTGCATACTAATGAAAGCAAAATCAATTACTTCATCTATAATCACAATAGCTTGCCAATTAACTTCTAAAATGGGGTTAAGCTAAAGGCAGTGGAGATATCATCAGATAGCATGAAGAACTAATATCTAAACTATCTACTTGCAGAGTAATGAAAGAAAAATCAAATTACTTCACCTATAATCACAATAGCTCACCAATTAACTTCTAAAACGGTGTTAAGCTAAAGACACCAGAGATATCATCATATAGCATGAAGAATTGATATTTAAACTATCTACTTGCAGAATAATGAAAGCAAAATCAAATTACTTCACCTATAATCACAATAGCTCGCCAATTAACTTCTAAAACGGGGTTAAGCTAAAGGCACCGGAGATATCATCATATAGCATGAAGAACTTATATCTAAGCTATCTAAAAGCAGTAAACAAATCTCACTAAAATAAAATCATAACAACTGGAATTAAAACTAAAGTTCAGCAGAGGAAGCAAGTCTCAAATCACCACTTGATGCAAAAACTACATTAAAAAACTCGAGCAAAAACTAATAAGCAAATACAAGAACATGTAAAGAAAAACTAATCTACAATCAACCAATTGAACACACCTGCATGAATTAAACTTGCATGAATGGAAAATCTAAACTATTAAACTTGAAAACAATGAAATAACATACTTGAATGAAATCAAAGCAAAACTACAAAATAAAATCTACTCTACCTTACATTCTAATATGCTCCATGGCATCTACTTCATATCTCATTCCATGTTGAGAACATCAAAGCTTTATTCAAATTCTTCAAAATTACAAAGTACAACAAAGCTTTCCAAAGCCATCAAAGAAGAACAACAAGCTCCAAGCTACCAACTCTAAACTCTAAGCTAACAAATGGAGAGAGATCTCCTATTTATACAAAAATATGAGAAGCCATCTCATTAATGAGAGTCCATGAATCTTTCCCTCTACCTCTAGAGTCCTAATCAAAATAGGAACTGATAAAACACATGTCTTCTTAGAGTTTGAATACAATTAGGAGATGTGACACATATCCTCATGATCCCATGATCCTCTCCACTCAAATTCGAATTTGGCCTTAGGGTGCCACATAAAGGTCTTCTAGAAGCCTCATTTTAACCTACACATGTCAACAATCTCATCCCCCTTGTTAGGTATAAGCATATGCACATTATTTTCTAATTTTTAACCACAAACTCACTTAAAAAGGCTTAGAATTAATACAGTTTGGAAAAACATAAATGTGGCCCAATGATAATGAAAGTGGAATGAATGTGGTGAAATGGAGGTGGTATAATGGACATAATAGTGAAAGTGTAATGGAAATGAATGACATTTTCAAGACCCAACATACATTACATAAATGAACAATTCTTGGATGATACAAATGAAAAGGTCTCCTTTATATATATAGGAGTCTAAGGGGTCACAATATAATTAGAACCTACATAACAATAATAATATAAGGGCGCAACAATAACAATAGTGGGCTTTTATGGGGTGTAAGTGTCAATCAATTCAGCCTGTCACTAGTGATCAAATATGCTCTTACAAGGTGTTTTTAGGGTTTCAAGTCAATTTTTTGTCATTTTAGTGAGTCTCCAAATAAAAATTTGGTCACTCACTAGTGTGTCTAAGGCTATTTCCACTTTCTCAAGAATTTCATATGTCGGTCACTTTCATCACTCAGTTGAGTCTACCATCATGAAAACATCATTAACATCACTTCATTCACATCATCATGGTCTCCATTCAACTCAGTGTCACCATTAGGTCATTAGAGTTAAGGTCACAAAATCAGTCATTTCATGTATAAATCCGACAAATGAGGAGTGGCATCAGGTAAATTTGTTATATAACACTTGATTTCAAATGTAATTTATGTTTTTATATGTAATAATGTTCCTAAGGTTCTAAAGTTACAAGAATAGGTCCTAAGGCTACAAAGCTCAAAAAGAAAGTGAATTGGTGAGGTGCACCATCCTATCTCATCCATCACTTAGATACCAAAATAAAATTATAAAAGCACACGGAGAAGCTCATTCACACTCATTTTCACTTGTCTACCATCCTAACAACTAGCTTCCCCCTCTCCTTTGCAAAAAATTGTGATTTCGTAGCCCTCACTGGAAAAAATTGGTCGTCGTTGCATACATAGAGCCCACAATATGCAGCTGGACAACACGCTGCGCATAGGAAGCCTTAGCTATGCACGAGGGATATTTGTCCAAAATTGGTGTTTGACCACCAAAATTTGTTTTTCAAAGCTCCTCTTCAGTCATTTCATCCTCCAGGCTATATAACGAGTTTAATCATTTTCATGCCCTCCTTTGCCTCATATGTTAAGAAATATCCTGATTTGGCAGAGCTCCTTGAGTTGGATTTTCAATTTTTCCCACATGTGTATTTCCATGTTTTTTAGCAGTTGCATTGTGATACTTCTCTATAACCCATGGTTTGCAGAAACTTGGAACTTTTGCTACAACGTCCATCATGCTACCGAGGAGATCTGTGTAGAAAGCTTTCAAAGAAACTACAAATCTAGAGCTTATAATGTTCCTCACACTTTGGTAAGGATCAATCTTCAAACATCCTCTAATATATCTGAAACACTGAATTAATCCAGAACGAAATATTGAAATAGTTTTTAACAGTTCTCCGTAGTGATCTTTACAATTGCTGCAAGAATCAGCTCTCATCACATGCATTAGAGCAAATACCAAAATGCAAAGAGCCACCACAATTGAAATAGTCCAAATTCTGGACTTACGTTGGCTTTCAGAGTTCTTCACTTGGGCCATATCACCCTTCTCACAATAAATGTGTCTCCTGCCTCCCATATGTCTATGGATGGATTGATGGATTACACAGAAATTGTAGTGGTAATAGAGATTGGTAACAAAGATTGCAGTCATAACAGATTGCTTCAAAAGTCGCTAATCGCTTCAAAGCTTGCAGAAAACAAAACCAATGAAGCACTAGCAATGGTGTTTAATGAATAAAGAAATTGACCGTTGATTACCCCTGACCTTTGAACTAACCCTAACCTGAAAACAAATTACTGACCGTTGAACTAACCCTAACATGAAAATAAATTGCAAAATATGACCGTTGACTAACCCTAATCTAATATGACCATTGCATATTCAGAGTGAAATACCCCCATTCGGGTCTTCTGAACCATGGCTCTTTTATCCATGCATAAATTCTTTGTGGGGTTTAAACACAACGGGTAGTTTGGCCTCTCTCTAATCTTCCTTTCATTCGAACTCTGACCAAGTCACTATGGTTGATTATGGCTTGTTTGCATCCACATAAAATTTTTCGCAACTTCTTTTAATCCATGTAGAGTGTATTCGGGAATTGCCAATATCCGTTCTAATCATGAAAACTGGTCTGAAAGCAACAATATGCTCAACTTTATAAAGTAGTTTTTCTAATTGTACATAATTATAAAAGACATTTTTTAAATAAAACAAACTTTATGGAAAAGCTTTTCTTATTGTAAAATGAATTCACTATAAATGCAAGGCCTCTATTCCAGTGATCATATTTATATAAAAATTACAATTTCATGTTTTGGGATTTTTTATTTTTATTTGAATTTAAAATATATATATGAAAAAAAAAAAAATAAAAATACTTTAAAAATCACATTAAAAATTGGCATTTATTAATTTCTCTAAAAATCACATTTATTACTTTTTTTTCTTTTCCATCATTAACTAAAAAATAAAAATAAAATTACTTTAAAAATCGCATTTATTAATTTCTTTTCTTTTCCATCACTAACCAATTTGTTTATTCTCTCATGTAATAAATCTAATCTATAAAATAACATTTATCAACATATTTAAAATCCATATTTTGAGTTTCATATTTTAATTTTTAAAATATAAATTATAGTAAAAAAAAAAGGCATTTAAATACACAAACTTTTAAAACAAACAAAATTACAAATTTCAATTATAAGAAAGGTATTAATATAATGTTTTGATTATTTTGGACGACATCAAATAATCATAAAACTCATAATATTTTTAACCAAAATCAATAAATTAATATATCAAATTTTAAATAAATAAAAACTACAAATTATATATTATAATCTCATGTTTTATATATTACTCATAATATT
>APFE031669163.1:3040-16029 GCA_000404065.3 Pinus taeda | reverse complement strand
CTTATGCTGATGTGATTGCTAATATGGAAAAGAAATTAAATAAATTGCTTTAGCATAGAACATACCTAAAATTGACATAGAAAAAGTTCGATCTCTTGGCCTCTGTTGTGCTGGTGTGTCCTCAACCTCTCCTCCAAATTTTAAGAAATTTCGACAATGGGATTGCGATATATATATCCCAAGCCCTAGCACTGAGACCAAACGTTTCCCTGGTGTTCCCTAGGCTAGTACCTCATTGGGTCAATTTGGAACCTCTAAGTGGAAACTCTCATTTTGATCCTTTCTGCTTCCTTGTTTAGGTTAATATCATCATTGGTTGCTAAATTCCCTCCCCTTAAACTAGGTTGCATCCACTTGGCCTTGTGTGGTCCCATTTCTCATCAAAGGCAATTCTTTCAAGACAATCGGGAATCCAAGTTTTGCAAGGATTTTAGGGATTGGGAGACTCCTTTTCATGTCATTTTCCCTTTACCTAGATCTTAAATCCTCACCTCCTTTTCCTACAAAGCTTTGTACCTTGCTTGAAGAGAAAGCAAGCTCCATTCTTAATCTCCTTCTAGGAAAAGGATCATTAAGATCACTTCACATCCATTTGTTGATTCATCATTCATAAGTGAATTTCTATATACCGGGTCTCCTCCCATTGGTGAAAATTCGTGAAGAGTACGGAGCCTTAGCTGTGGTGACAGTGGGCTAAGTCTCCATTGTTGTCCTTGACCTAGCAGTTGCTCCTTTAGGATTCCCTTTTAGGTCCCCTGCTAGTTTGAGCAATAACATTTTCGTGCTATATTATTTTGATGCTATTGTTGGGGAGGAAGAAGGTCTACCTCCCCAGTGAATCAATGAGGAATTGACACTAATGACATCTATAAGCATTACTTTGGTGACTCCACTCATTGTCCAAACCCCTAGTTTACTTGAAGGCGACAACATTCCACCTTTAACTAGGGATGCTGCAAAAAGGGGAGAACGAACTTCATCACCTGTTGGAACACCCTTCTCCCAGAATTTGAGAAATTCAGTTATTCATCCCCAAAGATGCCATCTAGTTCTAACATTGACCCAAAATGAAACCAACCCAAGATGACCAAAAGTGAAAGACACTTGGTTAGTGTCTTCGCCCCTTTGAAATTGAGTGATGATCCCAAACCATTCCCTGAAAAATATAATTGATGGTTACCCAAGTTCAAAGGGAATGCTACTAGGACTGCCCATGACTTTATTAAGGAGTTCTATTGGCACATGTCCCCTAGGATGATCTTTGATATAAATAGGCTCATGATGTTTTTCGCTCTATTGCTTGAAGGACAAGCAACATAATGGTACCTTAGCCTTCCCCCATCATCCATAAAAGACTCTGATGACTTTGAAGTCCTATTCATGAAGAGGTGGTCATGCAATGCCCAAGGAGCCTTTAAAATTGAAAAATTCTATCACAAAACCAAGGGAAGGGAAGACGTGCGGAATTCATTCAAAAATTTGATAGGGTAGTCAAGGATATACCTAATCATTTGAAACCATCCAAAGCTAATATTCTTGATAAATTCATAAAAGTTGTGGGTGGCCACTTAACCTATGTATTAAGGGACAAGAAACCTTCCACATTCGCTGAAGCCAAAGAGATAACAATGGAAGTTGAGGAAAACCTATGAATCTCTAAGGTAGTCACTAACCACCCTAGAGCTAAAGCAGAGGTCAAGAAGGAGAAGTCCAAAGATCAACACGAAGAAACCCTCCTTTCCATCCTCAAGAAAATGGGGAAATTCACTACAGAAGCCAATGCACGCGACAGTGTTATCATGAATAAAATCACTGCCTTGGAAAAGGCTCAAAAATCCAGTTATATTCCAAAATGAAAACCCTTTTCCAAAAAGCAAGGTGAAGAATATGTCCAAGCTCATCTCAATTCCCAAACACTTTGGCTCCAACTAATGTTGTTGAGCCAGATTCATCTTCTGAGGACGACATAAGTGAAGAGGGAGAGAGTGAGGATGAACAAATTGATGAGTTAGCTAACCTTGTGGAATCTGACATCTTCAACATTTTTCTTGGGGGCTCTAGCACACACCCTCCCATTAGTGAGGTCGCCCTTAAGGAAGGAAAGGAAGAATCCATTCTTAACTATGATAGCAAGGGAAGGTTCAAAGGGGCCCAATATTCACGAAAGGAAAATAACAAAGACCCTACAACCTCCAAGGAACCAGGTAAAGAAGACTCATTGCCCAAGCGATCCCCTCCCAAGGAGTCTCTCCCTGAAATTCCTCCTAAGAAAGATCCCCCAACCAAAGCCAATTCAAAAAGCGATCCTGCAAGGAAGGAAAACATCAAGAAAGAGAAGGAAAAATAGGCTAAGCTTGACATTGACATAGGGGCTGCCGTAGGAAAAATAACCATACCTGTTCCTTTGAAAGAAATTGCAAAAGTTCTTGAGCAACAACAATAAATAAAGGAGTCCCTAGGTATTCAGGAAGAAGAATTACCCGAAGACTTACAAAACATTCATATTCCTGACCGAAACCCTAGGTGTGAACCATTTATGCTCACTTTGGCCGTTAATAACCTCTTCTTACACAATTGTATGTTAGACTCACAGGCTTCTGTGAATATCATGCTCTTAAAAGTTATAAAGCAATCGGGTCTCAGCGTCACTCGATCATACAAGAAGGTATGTGGTTTAAGCTACAAGCCTATGGAGGTGGAAGGTTACATAAAGGACCTTAAGGTTTCTTTGGCTAGGAACCCCGACATATCCCTTCTCATGGATGTTTCTTTCATTGATATTTCTAATGTGTGGGGAATGCTATTATCTATCAAATGGGGGGCTACCATTGGGGGTCATGTTCAAATGGACTTATCATATGCTACCATTCAGCAATCTGATGGAACCCCTTTTATCCTTTATAGGGAACCCACCTACCTCTCTCATGCAATTAAGCCTGGACCATATTACAGAACACATGAAATTAAGAAGTCTTCTCCTATTCTCCAGGCTCAAGAAGTTTGTATTTTCAAAAGACCAATTTCTAAAACAAGCAAAAAGTGGAAGCCTAAAAAGGAATATAAGGCCAGGGATTTGGTCTTCGTGGATAGAGACCCAATGCCTATCAAGACTCGTGGAAAAGTTGGGGAGGACTATTATTACATTGCTAAACTCAACAACGAACTTTGGCTGTAGCCGGCCAAATTAAGTCGTATCGCCCCTTTCCTTGAGACTTGATATTGTATCATATGCATGGTAGAGTAGGATGCATGGCATGTTGATTTTGCTAGAACTAATGTAATATGATTTTTATCATGCTAGATTAGTTGCATTTAGCTTCTTTTTTACCAAAGAAAAAAAAAATTGCATTTTCCTTCTACAGGTCGATTTTATGGGCCTCATCCAAGCATATGCAATAATGAGACACCAAGAAAGCATGTTGCCCCGTGTTTTCATCTATTATATGTGGGTTGCGGTAACCAAGAGATTGCTAGAGTTCGTGTGACCTTCCATTCAAGTAGCTTCGTCCACTTCTTTGAGAGATCACGTCCTAGTTGGAGTCAGATGTTACCCACCATTTTGTGGATGATATCCCTAGGAGGATTTTTTTCTCCAAGATGGTCCTCAACCAACAGCCCCTTGCAGCCACCAATTAGCTCGTTGTGCCACTTCTCCGCCACCTAAGCCAGCCATGTGGTCCCTCACCCATCTGCCATGATCGTATGTTTGAAGGTGCGCCTCCTGAACTTAATGGTATGACTTGTCATTTGGTAATTGAGTATTATAGTTTGCTTCTCATGGACACTTCTGGGAATGGATTAATGGGGGGATTAAATTGAAGGAATGAGCTAGGTTTGTGCTCTTGTCCCCTAGACCGCTTTTGGATGGTAACCATGGATCCCAGTGCTGTGGGATCTCTTTTACTAACCCTTTAGCTTTAGGGATGGTACTTCATGAGAAACCCAGACTTTGGTTGTATGGTCCCCCACTCCATCATCCACATATATTGCCCCCTTTCCACTCATTATAACCCCATTCATCATTTCCCCCACCTGGGTCCACATTCCTTCACTGGGTCCACATAAGGTTAGCTTTCCCCTTCCCCTTGCCCACACCTTGGGTCAGACCTAGAATGATGCCCTCAAGGTTGATGCAGCTGAAATGAAAAGTAAATGCATAATTGGCCACATTCAATAGAAAAATGCACCACAAAATGAAAAAAAAGGTCAGGATAAACACGTTTAGCACGTACATAAACGCCAATACATGAGCTCTACCCCATCATGATGGCCATCACCTCGATTCCTATAGGCCCTAGACGAGCCTTCTTTAACATTTAGGAAGTAGTGATTTTCCCAACCCCTGGTGGGAAATGAATCTCCCTACCTTAAAAGTGTTATCCACTGTTATGTCTCACACATCATGCTCTTACCCCTTGAGCGCTGAATAATTAATTAAAGAAAAATCATAAAAAGCAAAAGAAATATAAAGAAGGGTGGAAAAATCAAGGTTGGGGGCACCTCATGTACCATGATTGATCACTCCTATACATTGTATACCCAAATCTGGGCTTCCCTTTTACTAGCTACCCTTGTACCTTAGCATGTGGCCCAGGGTTGCCACTTTTCATTCCCTACTCCATTCATCCATTTACCACAAGCCACCACCTTTTAAAGGATTTCCCTTGGACATATTATCCCCTTTAAAAGTAGAAACCATCTAATAGGATACTCGATTAACCCCATTTGGAGCTTGTAGACATTGGCATATCCCAGTGCCCGTTATGGAAGGGCATGCCTGTTAGTTTTTGGTAGGATCAAAAGTGCTCTAGCCTTGAACTCTAGCCTTGAAAAATTGTTGAGAGGCTAAGGCACATGAGTTCTAAAGAATCCAAACATTGTTTGGTGAAAGTCCACCTGGATTGATTTTATTAAAATAATTAATATTTTTAATGGGGTTTTTAAGTCTAAACTTAGGAACATTAAAATATTAATGGGTATTAATAAAAATATGGGTGAGAATGATCTAGAAGGTGGATCAAGTCATGTTTTAATCTTAGCTGTTGATTAGAGATTTAATCTCGGTCATTGAAGACTCAACATAAAAGGTATAAGATGAAGGCTTGGAGTTCACTTGAAGACACATAAAGAGTTGATCAGTCAGTTCGATTTTCCTAGGGCAGGGTTTGCTAAGGAATTCGAACCAGTGATCAAGTAGTGAGGATCAGAGACAATTATGGAAGGAAGTGATTTCTAGTTCTAGTGAATACATGGAGAAGGATAATAGAGCTAGCGCTGGTCCAAGAAGGGACATCATAGCAGCTGAAGGAGATTGACGAAGAGGGTCAGTGCAGAATCTGGAGGAGGTTGACGTAGAAGTGTTGAGGATGAGCAGAGTTCAGTCTTGGGTATCAAAGTAGGTGATCGGCAAGAGAAATCACGATTTCTCAGTAGTAGAAGAAACAACAGTCCAAGTTGACGCAATTAGAGGGAGCCCCCATGCAGAAATCACGCAGAACACGCAGAACCTGCGTAGGCTCATGTAAGGACTGCAAAGTTTTGTTTTGTGTTAGCTTTGGATGTGCTCTAGCCATGAGATTTCGAAGACCCAAAAATAGTTTGGGGAAATTCCACCCAGATGAAGAAAGATTAAAATAATTAATATATTTAATGGGGTTCCTAAGTATAAACTTAGGAAAATTAAAATATTAATGTGTATTAATACAATATGGTTGAGAAAGTTCTAAATGACAAGGATCATGCCAAATCTAATATTAGTTGTTGATTAGGGACTTAATCTCAGTCGTTGAATTGTCAACAGGAAAAGTATAAGAGGCTTGAGGGTCAGTTGGAGATACACCAAGTTGATCAATCAATTCCATTTTCTGGGGCAGGGTTTGCTAAGACATCGAGTTGGTGATCTGTTGCAGTGAGGGGCAGTTTGGCGAAAGGCAGAGATAGTGTCAGAGAGATAGCGCAATGACAATCTGGGGTGATGCAGAGGCAGCCAGGGCTGACGCAGAGGTTTGGAGGGCCAGCGTTGGTGAAGCATGAGGCCAAGAAACTGACGCAAGCAGACACAAACAAATGCAGAGCTGACGCTAGGCAGAAAGAGCTGTGCTATGGTGTTTTCGTGGCACAAACTGAGAGCAAAGAGGCAGATGCGTAGAGCATGACACAGTTCCAAAGGTTAGCTTGGAGCAACTTTCACTGTCTAGCTAAGGAACAATGGAAGTCACTGTAGGGCCAATTATCCAACTGTTGATTAACCGGAATATTTGTCTCGGGAGCAAGGTACTTCTGTCGAGGAAAATCTCTAAAGGGTGAGCCATTTTTGGCACCCTTGTTGTATTCAGAAAACTGCATAATAATAAAACCCTCATATCTGCTACACCGGTTTTCCCGCACTGGGTTTTTCCGAGGATGACTGTCCAAAAATAACAGTGTCCCTTGTGTTGTCTTAGTTTATTTCAGTTGTTGATCTGTATGTTTGTGGAGGCTGCAATTGTGTTTATTTCGATATTTATGCATATAAATAACTTGTTAATGTAAATAACAGGTAGGAGATAATAAACCAGATATTGCAGTAGGGGTTTCTAATATGCTAGATTCAAAAATTTTCACACAGTGGGCTAGGTACAGAGCCATAGAGGGTGACGCAGTTCCAGAAGTTAGCTTGGAGCAGCTTTCACTGTCCAGCTAAGGAAGAGTGGAGGTCACTGTAGGGCCAATTATCCGGTTGTTGATTAGCCGGATTATCTATCTCCGGAGCAAGGTACTTTTGTCGAGGAAAATCTCTGAAAGGTGAGCCATTTCTGGTACCCTAGTTGTATTCAGAAAACTGCATAATAATAAAACCCTCATATCTGTTGCACTGATTTTCCCACATTGGGTTTTCCTAGAGACCATTGTCCAACAAAAACAGAGACCCTTGTGTTGTCTCAGTTTATTTCAGTGGTTGATCTGTATGTTTGTGAAGGCTACAATTGAGTTTATTTCAATATTTATGCATATAAATAACTTGTTAATGTAAATAATAAGTAGGATATAATAAACCAGATATTGTAGTAGGGGTTTCTGATATGTTAGATTTAGAAATTTTCACACATAGTGGGCTAAGAATAGAGCAAAATCTTCAGAATCAGTCTGAGAGAATTCTCAGTGATCTTCTTTGAGTGGATTTCCATTTTTCTCTAGGGAATCCAAATTGTATTCAAATATTTACTGCCAATAATAAGAATATCCGATTGTTGATTAGCCGGAATGACTGTCTCTAGAGCAAGGTACTTTCGCTGAGGAAAATCTCTAAAGGGTGAGCTATTTCTGGCACCCTAGTTGTATTAAAAAAACTACATAATAATAAAACCCTCATATCTGCTACACCGGTTTTCCCACATTGGGTTTTTCCGAGGACAATTGTCCAAAAACAAGTGTGTCAATGTGATTGTTCATACGCTGATGTTTCTCTTGCCTTTTAATTTTCAGTTCTAGTTTGTGAAGTTTGCAACTGAATTTATTTTGGTATTTACTGAAGATTAGTAAATAACTTATCATAAATAAGTAGGAGAAATAAATCAATTATTGGAGCAAATTTTCACATGGTATCAAAGCCAGGTTCCGGCAAGATGGAAGCAAAGAAAAAGGGCATGGAGAACAATAGGGATCAAAATATTTCCGAATTAGCTTCCAAACTGGAAGAGGAGTTTGCTTGCTTATCAAGTTCTGCATCGGCCGAGAACTCGTACATTGATAGCAGGGCTTCAACTCATATGACTGGAGAACGAGAATATTTATCGAGCTATCAGGAGGAACATATTTACTTTAAAATCACAATGGGTAACAGGATGAAGTGCACCCTAGTAGGAAAAGGAACCGTTATATTCCAAACAACAACAGGAAATAGTCTTCGAGCCACGAATGTATTGCATGTGTCAGGTATGGGAATGAATTTCATTTCTGTCTCTCAATTACAAGATAAGGGATATGATATATACTTCATTGGTAACAGAGTATATGTCAAGCATCCAAATTGGAAAAAGAGGGCCCAAATTGGAACTCAAAGCCTTAGATTATACAAGTTGCAACTCGAGTCTCCTATGGCACTGATAAGTAGTAATGTCAATGCAGAAAAAGAATTAAATGAGTTGTGGCATAGGAGGATGGGACAATACATCATGCGGCGTTACAGATGCTCAAGGAAATTGTTATTGGGGTTCCAGTGCTTACTACCAAGCATGATGATACATGCAGACGCTGTATGCTAGGTAAGTATGCCAAAGCAGCATATTTCATAAGCAATAATGGAGTTAAGAGTGTATTGGGGTTAATAAACTCGGACATTTGTAGTCTGATGTCTACAAGGCCCATCAGTGGCATTAAGTATTTTGTTACATTCATAGATGACCATTCCAAGAAAACTTGGATCTATTTTTTGAGAACCAAGGATGAGGTCATTGATCGATTGAAAGACATTAAGGCCCTGGTGAAAAACCTGATAGGAAGGAAGATCAAGATATTGCGCTCAGACAATGGCAGAGAATACACGGACAAGAACTTCACTGATTTCTGTGCAAGATAAGGGATTCGAAGAGAATGGACAACACCCTATAATCAAAAACAGAATGGAGTCATGGAAAGGAAGAACAAAACTATTATTGGAGCAGCAAAGCCGATGTTATATGATCATAATCTACCCAATTTTTTATGGGCAGAAGCATGCAGCACGGCTATACACATTCAGAACAGGACTCCTCATAGGGCTTTAGGAAAGAGACACCAAAGGGAGTTTTTGCGGGAAAGAAGCCAGAAGTAAGTCATCTCAGGATATTCAGAAGTGTAGCTTATTACCATATTCCAGAAGAGGAGCGGAACAAGTTAGAGCAGATTATCGAAGTTGGGTATCTAGTATGTTACAACGAGACTTTAAAGGTGTACCGTATCTATATTCCAAGCAGCAGAAAGATTGTAGTAAGGCGAGATGCGAAGTTCATGGAAGATAGAGCCTTAAGGAAATCTCGTGAGGTGCCATTTGAAGAACAAGATGAGGATGCTCCTCTAATCCAGCAATAGGGATCATATCTGGTAGGAAGACAAGTATTTGGTTCAAGCACGGTAACCAGTACTAGAATCTCCTCAAGAGAAGAGGAGCCAAGAGTGTCACAACAAGTACAGGAAGACGAACAAATGGACCCTCCCACCATCAATGGAAGAACTAACCAAGAAGTATGACAGACTCTGCGGGACGCAGAGGAATTTGTTGGAGCTCTTACAGCCGAGAAAAGACAGCGTAGACAACCTGACAGGTACCAAGCATTGGTAGCTCAGGTCGAAGAACCCTCTAGTTTTCAAGAAGTCGTACAACACCAGGTATGGGTTGATGCCATGGTAGAAGAGTACAATTCTATCATGACAAATGATGTTTGGGAAATTGTACCAAGACGAGAGAACATATCAGTTGTAGGTTCGAGATGGATCTACAAGATCAAATATGCTACAAATGGCAGCGTAGATAAGTACAAGGCTAGGTTTGTCGCAAAAGGATATGCACAGAAGGAAGGAATAGACTATGAGGAAACCTTTGCCCCAATAGCTCGGTATACCTCTACTTGATCCATTATATCCCTTGCAACACAGATGCGATGGGAGGTTCACCAAATGGATGTCGAGACAACGTTCTTGAATGGGGTGATAGAAGAAGAGGTATATATCGAACAACGATAAGGTTTCGAAACACATGAAAAGAGAAATCATGTATGCAGGTTGAAGAAAGCCTATTCCGAGCTAACACAAGCACCTACAGCTTGGTATGGTCGAATTGACAGCTACTTACAGCAGTTGGGATTCGTCAAGAGCAATGTTGATCCCAATCTTTATTATCTGCTAGCAGAAGGTAAGTTGTTGATTCTAGTATTATATGTGGATGATCTATTTTTTAAAGGATCATCCAGACTCATATAGGATTGTAATAAGAACCTGGAAAGTGAGTTTGATATGAAGGATTTGGGGCTAATGCACTATTTTCTGGGATTGGAAGTTTAGCAGCAGGATGGTGATTATCTTCCTTGGCCAAGGAAGATATGCATCAAAAATTCTGAAAAGATTCACAATGCAGGATTGTCGACCTATGGCTACGCCTATCATTAACAATTGGAAGAAAATAGATGCTTCAGGAGATAAGGAAGTGGACCCCACCTTATACAGACAACTAATTGGGTCACTTATGTATCTGGTCAACACCAAGCCAGACTTGTTGTAAACACCCTTAGTCAGTTCATGGTGGAACCAAAAAGGGCGCAATGAGCAGCAACAAAGAACATTCTTAGGTATATGCAAGGAACAATAAATTTTGCATTAAGGTACACCAAGGGAAATGCTATCAAATTGAATCGATTCATTGATGCAGACTGGGTAGGAAGTTCAGTAGACAAGAAAAGTACCACTAGGTATTGCTTCGGTATTGGATCTGGGATGACCTTTTGGTGCAGTAAGAAGCAAAAGTTTGTAGCTCTGAGCTCTACTGAAGCTAAGTATATATGGCAGCGAGCAAAGCAACATGTGAAGCTATATGGCTCAAGAAACTGCATGTAAATCTATTGAGGAGAAAGATGGAAGCGACAAGGATCTCTTGTGCTAATCAGAGTTGTATCAAGCTCTCTGAAATCTAGTATTTCATGATCGCTGCAAACACATTGATATTCGGTGTCACTTTATTAGAGACTGTGTTCAATGTGGAGCTGTACAATTAGCATACACTCCCACAAGAAATCAGGTCGCAGACATACTCTCCAAGGCTGTAGGAAGAGCCAGGTTTGTTCAATTTTGAGAATAGATGAGTATGTTGGAAAATCCCTTTGAATAGAACGGTGCAGTGTTTGAGAGGGAGCTGTAGTACAGATGCAGCAGTGTCAGTGGCAGTGTCACGGGAAACAATGCAGTAGCAACAACAACATAGTGTTGGTGGCAACAACAGTGCAAAAAGGAAATGCTTCAGAAACATCGCAACATGCAAGTGGACATTGTTGCTAGAGCACTTTCCTCGCTAAGAGGGAGTGTTCGTTTTTGGTAGCATTGGAAGTGCTCTAGCCTTGAAAATTGGCTGAGAGGCTAAGGCACATGAGTTCTAAAGAACCCATAAACCGTTTGGTGAAATTCCACCTGGATTGTATTTTATTAAAATAATTAATATTTTTAATGGGATTTCTAAGTCTAAACTTAGGAAAATTAATTAATGGGTATTAATCAAAATATGGGTGAGAATAATCTAGAAGGCGGATCAAGTCATGTTTTAATATTAGTCATTGATTAGAGACTTAATCTTGGCCACCGAAGACTCAACAGGAAAAGTATAAGATGGAGGCTTGGGATTCACTTGAAGATACACATAGACTTGATCAGTCAATTCGATTTTCCTAGGGCAGGGTTTGTTAAGGAATTCGAACCAATGATCAAGCAGTGAGGATCAGAGGTAGTTTTGGAAGTCATTTCTAGTTCCAGTGAACACACGGAGAAGGATAATAGAGCCAGTGTTGGTCCAATAAGGGACAAGCGTAGTAGCTAAAGGAGATTGACACAGAGGGTCATCACAAAATCTAGAGGAGGTTGACGCAGAAGTGGTGGGGATGAGCATAGTTCAATGTTAGTATCAAAGTAGACGATCAGCAGGAGAAATCTCAATTTCTCAGTAGTAGAAGTAGCAGTGGTCCAGGTTTACACAATCAGAGGAAGTCCCCATGTAGAAATCATGCAAACCCTGCATAGGCTCATGCAAGGACCGCAAAGTGGGCTAGGAAAAAAGCAAAATCTTCAGAATCAGTGTGAGAGAATTCTCAGTGATCTTCTCTGAGTGGATTGCCATTTTTCTCTAGGGCATCCAAATTGCATTCAAACATTTACTGCCAATAATAAGAATCCCCAGATCAGTTCCACCAGTTTTCCCACATTGGGTTTTTCCGAGGGTGATTGTCCGAAAACAAGTGTGTCAATGTGATTGTTCATACGCTGATGTTTATCTTGCCTTCTAATTTTCAGTTCTAGTTTGTAAAGTCTGCAACTGAATTTATTTTGGTATTTACTGAAGTATTAGTAAATAACTTATCATAAATAAGTAGGAGAAATAAATCAATTATTGCAGCAAATTTTCACATGGTATCAGAGCCAAGTTCAGGCAACATGAAAGCAAAGAAAAAGGGCATGGAGAATAGTAGGGATCAAAATATTTCCGAATTAGCTTCCAGGCTGAAAGAGGAGTTTGCTTGCTTATCAAGTTCTACATTAGCCGAGGACTGGTACATTGACAGTGGGGCTTCAACTCATATGACTAGAGAATGAGAATATTTCTCGAGCTATCAGGAAGAACAGATTTACTTTGAAATCACAATGGGTAACAGGACGAAGTGCACCCCAGTAGGAAAAGGAACCATTATATTCCAGATAGTAGCAAGAGATAGTCTTCGAACCACGAATAAACTGCACGTGTCAGGTATAGGAATGAATTTGATTTGTCTCTCAATTACAAGATAAGGGATATTATGTATACTTCATTGGTAATAGAGTATATGTCAATCATCCAAAGTGGAAAAAGAGGGCCCAGATTGGAACTTGAAGCCAATGATTATACAAGTTGCAACTCGCGTCTCCTATGGCACTGATAAGGAGTAATGTCGATGGAGATGTTGACCGCTGCATGTCAACTACCCATAGCAGTACACCCCCTTTCTTTCGCAAAGAAGGGGCAGCACTTGATCGAGATGTTCGTGCCATTCAGCAGTCATCGTCATTCTCCTGATCTTATTAATGCTGTAAACCCAGTCTGCATTTTGATGTAAATAATCTTAGCAGAGCTGAGTCATGTATGTAAATTGCCTAGGTGGACCTAATTTTCTAGTGGTAATCTTCATTCCGGAAGGTTTTTCGTCTCACCGATCCATGATCGGCAGAGTTTTCCTTCAACCTGACCCCAAAGCCGGAATGAATTTTATCATTAGAGTCTTAGGAGAATCCTAGTATGTTAA
>APFE031669153.1:0-10501 GCA_000404065.3 Pinus taeda | reverse complement strand
TCAGTGCCAACTTCCTGTGGTCACTGCTATTTTGAAATAGGTCTGTCAAGGCCTTCCACATTGCATATGGAGTCTCCTTCCCGTGGAGGTTTGAGACAATATGATCTTGAACTCCTTCTAGTATGATCCTTCTCACCTTTGCAACACATTTCCTCCACTCTGCCAGATCTTGAGCATCTATTATTGGAGGCTTAGGAATATTAGTTTCTATGACTTCCTTTAGCTTGTTGTCTTCCAACACTACCTCCATACCTTCTTCCAAGAAATATAGTTCGAACTACCCTCAAGGGCACATTCAAATCTCAATCCATAAAATGACATCCTGCTGACTCTTAAGAATGATACTGCAAATTCAATTTCACCTGCAAAAGACAAACTTGTATTCTCCTCTTCTACAATGATTTCTAATCTGGTACCATGTAAAAATTCCTTGTAGATTCAAACTTCTAATTGTAATTTACTAAAACAATAGACTTGGATCTACTCTACTCATTAGTGAAAACGATTAAACGTTCGTGGAATCACAAAGCATATAAGAGAAAGAATTCAATCAACACATTACACAATTATTTCATGGGGAAAACCATAGGTAAAAACCCCTACTATCTATATATTGTATTAGTCAGAAAATATGAGAAGATTACAATACTTTTCTCAAGCCCGAGCAACTCTCTGCAGTATCTTTATCTGTCTCATAGCTTCCTAAACAACCCCATGCCAATACTTAACCAAATTTTGTCTTGCCCAAGTCCCTATTTCCTTGCGTTGTTTCCTTGGGAATTAGCCCCTATTAATTAGGTAAATTACTCAATTGGAATTGCGTAATCCATCATAGGCCTTCCTCTAACTGCATGCACCACTTATACAATTCAGATGATTATACAACCAATAGTACTTTATCCTTGAACTCCAATCTCAACTAGGTAACTCTCAGTTCTGACATGCATGAGTTATCTATGAGTGAATCATCAATCAACTGGTTGAACACATGAAGAAACATCCCACTGTTTGAACTCCTACTAGTTCCTCCATCAGTTGGAACTAGTTTAATTGACTTTAACTCAGTTAAACTGGATTAATTAATTACAACTCAAAATAAACTCAACCAGGGCTCCTATAATGTAGGCAAAACTCTACATGACTCTAGTTAGACCCTCACCTTGAATTAATTGAGCCAATTAAGTCAAATTAACTTAGTTAACTCGTACAAGTTGTCTTGTGATGTGGAATTACAATTTTATTCCTAATTTAATTCAAGGAAAAAAATTAAATTAGGATTTTCTTGTTGCATTTTCAACATCTCTTTCTATTATAGTAGGCATAATCTCTCTTTGGCTACCAACCCGAACCATTAAATCACCCACCAATAGAATGATGCCTGACTGACATGCCCTAGGGCTATTGATTGAAAGCTACTATATTACTATACATGTTTATAAAGAAGGTTGACACTAAAGAACAAACATAAATTTTAGAGTTATTCTTGATATCGACACTATTATATTTAGTTTTCTTTTAGGAGAGTTAAAAACTGCAATTTAAATTTCTAATGTGGGTGATAAAGCACAATTTAATATTTTATAATATAATTAGTGATAAAGCTTAGTTTTTTCTATAAACAGCCCCTTAAATTAGTAGATTTAGAGTTATATTCATGTTCCCTATTTTAGTTTATCATTATTCTTAGTTGATGTCGTAGTTATAGTAATAGTAAGTCCTAATTTGTAATAATATTTATAAGGATATAAATGGAATCTAAAATAGCACTATTTTAACTTTTGTAATAAGCATTAAAATCCTCGATAGAGTCCAACATGGTCAAAAACTAAAAACAAAAAACAATGACAAAAAAAGAAAAGTTTATAATTCAATTTAGGATGTGGACTTGTAAACTAAAGAGAAGGTGTTGTAGTTTATTATTCTATTAAAGTTATTGAGAAAGGTTCTATTAGCCAAAGATAGTGAACATTATTGTCTATAGAAAGAAATGTGTTGCTATGGAAATCAAAGGAGAGGAGGCTCTTTCTTTAATCCTACTTGGCATTGCATGAGCAGGTGCACCTGTCTAACTTTTGATTGTGTTCTCACCATCATAGCTTCAGCCTTTGGGGGACCATTGACCCTTCTACCTTCCTCTATAGTATATCAATGCATTTAATGCACTAGTTTCGACCCTCCCCTGCTTGAAGAAAGATCTTCCCTCATTTCATCAAGAACCTAGAAGAAATCCCTAATATCCTTGTAAATGCGGCCCAATATAAGTAATGGCACTTATGCTAGCATATTGGGGCCTAATAGGTAACTTCACTAGCATTTACCCATCCTCGAGAACACTGCACTATTATATTGACAAAAGTTGGCATTCCATAATTTATAGGAAGCTTTCTCTTTCCTTCTATGGGAGGGGATGTTCACTTTCTCATTTCAAGAAAAACTAGGTCATGACCTAATATTCAGAAGTGAACCTTACTTCTTAGGAGCCTATAGTCTATATCACAAGAAATGGAATCCATATTGTGTACCTAAAGATGACATTATTATTGTTTTAGTCAGAGTCAAACTACCCCACCTTCCCCTTCACTTTCAGAATGAAGATACTCCCAGTAACACTGGGGACGCTTTGGTTAAATACATAGGTTGTGCCAATGCACAAATGGCGTGTTTTCCTATGCTAAGATTTGTGTTGAGTAGGATCTTAAGAAAGGCCATCCGTAATTTATTTAGTTATCCCTTGACAACTCATACTCTCTCCAACATGTGGACTATGGCTAGATGTCATTTAAATGAAAAATATTCTATGATTATGGACATTTTGCTAAGAACCATCACAAAGCTACATAAGAACAATGACAAGATAATCAAGATGAACTGGAAATAGCTTAAAAGGAGAAGGATTCTAACCAAGTAGGACACCCTCCCTAAAAACCCTACAACTCCAAATAAAGTCGTTGAGGATCCTCCCCCCTTCTCCTCACAACTCTATATCTCAGTCATAATCCAACAACAAGGGTCGAGTGAGGACCCCCTTCAGAAACAACTATGAATCCCATGCACATTTTGAATATCATAATTCCAAAAAGAAAAGACATAGAGGTGAAAAGTCAGTATAAATGCCATTGCTTGAAGATGCCTTAGCCAAAAACTCAAATCAAGAAGATATAGAACATTCAGAAGAAGATCACCATCCCCTTTCAGATCCAAAAATACTTCAGGTAACTCTTTTTTTATTGTTTCATTTTCAAAGGAGAATTATGATGGCAAATTTGAGAAGGGTACTAGAATTGGCAGAATAGGGGAAAATGTGGGACATAATCCCAATCATCATAAAATAAAGGAACAAATTGACAAATACAAATAAATTGCTATGTAACATACCATGTAAGGAATGTACAATACAGGAACAAATACCACTAGCAATCACAATGGCTCGACTCCTCCTAAGAGAAAGATCTCCAAAAGAACAAGTAATGAAAGTTGTCACTTGCCATTATAGGTGCTTAGGAAGTGAAACTAAATTAGTAGCAATTAGAAGCTTAATCAAGGAATAAAAAACTTAAAATATCCTTCTCTAGGAGACAAAACTAAGGTAACAACATGTTCTCTGAACAAGTAATTCCATATGGCATGGTAGTAGAGTAAAAGAAATAAACTCTATAGGGGCCTCCAATGTATTTTTACCCTATAGTTCTATTCATATTTCAAATTGATTTAGGCCCAAAGATCATCTCATTAGCTTGCAACCAAGCTCCTATCCATCCCTTCAAGGAAAAATTTCAACATAGTCGATATTTATATCCTCTTGGCCTAACAAGAAAAAATACTCTCTTGGAAGTCCTTGTGTTCTCTTAAGGGATATGAATATGGACAAAAAATCATTTTTGTTGGAGACTTTAACACCACTTTGCACTCCTAGGAGAAAAAGAGGGATCCTTAGTTAAAGACCCCTTCAAGGAAAAATGAAAGACTTTATTCCATTATTAATATGATAGATGTAAAATGAGTCAAAGGCAAGTACACCTGGAATAATCATGGAAAGGATCCAAGGCACATTTTTGCTCGCCTAGACCATTTCTTGGCTAATGGTGACCTTCTGGAGTAAATATTATCCTTTACCTCTCATATTCTTCTTTGGAGTAGCTCAAGAAACAAACCATTTTACTATCTCTTCATTCTCAGAAGTACCGCGAGCCCTTCCCCATCAAATTTAATCCATAATGGATTCAAGATCAAGATTTTTTTAAGATAATGTCTATTACCTAACACAATTGGATTACATGATCCCCAATTTATATCTATGAGCCAAAAATTAAATCTACTAAAGCTACACTCAAATATTTGGCTAAGGATCACTTTTGTGCCAAAGATTAAAATATTTTCTCCCTTAAATCCCACCTTGGAGAAATTGAAAATCAACTATACTTTGGAATGATAACTCAAGAGTTACTTACTAAAGAGAAATCATAGTTATTTCATCTACAAAAATTACTCAAGGTAGAGGGACAATGTTGGAGACTAAAATCAAGGAGCCTATGGCTTAGATCAAGAGATTGAAACATCAAATATTTTCACAAGTAAGCCAAATTGCATCTATGGTGCAACAATTTCCAATTAATTCATGTCAATCAAGAAAATATTTACTCCACCACCAATATTAAAGTGGTAGTTGTTTAGCATTTTGGACATCTCTATTTTGAATCTAATCAACCTTTCCATGTAAATGTGCATCCATGCTTGAACATATACCATAGTCTGTTTCTTCTAAAGACAATGAAAAAATAACGTAACCTATATCTACAGAGGAAATTTGGGTGACAATCTCTTACTTTTATCCATATAAGTCCCCAAGCCCAAATGGTTTCAAAACCCACTTTTATAGGAAGTGCTTGCCCATCATTAAGTTCAATATAATGAGGATGATCAATTTTTTTCACCAATCTACGTGGATGGGAGAAGGCATAAACTTGAATTTCTTAGCTCTAATTACAAAATAGGTAAATCCTTCCTCCTTTTCTAGATTCCATCCCACCTCTTTATGTAATGTTTCTTATAAAATTGACTGCAAGACAATAACCAATCTCTTATCACTACTTCTTCCCAAGATCATATTTGAAAATTGGGGTGACTTGGTGGGCATGAGGCAAATCATGCTAATATAATCCCTGTGCAAGAAGCAAACCATTCTAGCAAAACTAGAGGAGAAAATGACATGGTAATAAATCTAAACTTGGACAGTGCATCTAATTGATTTTTCCGTGGCTTCCTCTTTGAAGTTCCTAGAAAATTTTCATTTCGAGAGGGAATAATCAATTGGATGTTTTCCTGCATTGAGAGTCCTTGGATCTCTCCATTGGTTGATGGAAGATTAGCGGGTTTTTTAAAGTTTCAATATGTCTTCGTTAATGATGTTCAATCCCCCACCCCTATCTTATATATCATCATGGTTGAATCACTAAGTCATATATTGGAAAATGAGAGAAGGTTGAAGCAACTTATGGCTTATATTTGTCCACAGTGTCAAAAGTATAAACCTTCCCCAATTTTCTAATGATACTCCACTGCTAGGTAGAGCCTTGATTATCGTTTCTTCTCAGTTTAAAACAATTCTACATTGTTTCTTAAATGCCTCTAGTGGGTATGTCAATACATAGAAGTGTCACCTCTATTCTTGGAACATTAGTCACCTTTAAAAAGTTGTCTTGTTTATGGTTCTCCAGTTCCGAATCTAGTAAGGATGGAATGTGTTTCACTATCTAGGCCTCTTTATATTCCTCAATCCTTAGCCTCATCCCTTTTGGCTTCCTCTCATTAACAAACTCAAGAATAAATTTACTCAGTGGGGAGCACAATGGCCAAACTTAGTTAGGCAATTGATTCTATTAAAATATGTTCTCTGAAATCTTCCTCTATTTCAATTCTTAGCCTTATTGGCTCTGGTCAAGATCAAGACTACCATAACTTAAAAAAATTAAAATTTCTTTGGTAAGAAGGGAAAACCAACACAAAGAGATTTCATTTGGTAAACTAGGGAGTGGTTCATACTCCTAAAAGCCATGGAGGTCATGGGATAAATATCCATCCATGATGAACATTGTTCTTGGAGCCAAAATTCTTTAGCATCTAATTTCCAATCAACTGAATGGTGGAATCAGGGTCTACATCAAATATCTTGGAGGAGATAGAAGATAGAACTCAGAGTTATCCCCTCTATCAACTCACAAATTTGGAGGCTCTTAGATATGACTATCCCTCTATTCAACTTCTATCTCACATGGATCCCTGGTAGTGGGTCATGGATTTATTTGTGGGATGAAACTATTTTTGTCTACCCTCCCTTATCGTGCATTATGGCCCTACTTCCTCTTCAATATTTGATGATTAGAAATGAGAAGAAATCTCTCTTTGAGACCTCAAGCCAGGCATCCAATAGAGACTGGATTGGATGCAAACTCTGTCACACCTTTTGATTTTACAATTAGTAGGATGCACTCCAAGCCACAAAAAAAATAAAGACTCTAGGGACTTGGGAGGATTTATGTACATACCGCGCAAGAAGTATGAATCTATTCTTTATCTTGATGGACTTCCTCCTAAATATGAGACCTAAAAACAAATTTGGCACACATATGAGCTTCCAAAATCAACATATTATGTTGGAATATGGAAAATAAAAAGCTCCTCACTGCATAAAACCTCACAAAAAGCAACATCCAAGGACCTTTCTATTTCAATAATAGTGAATCCATTCTCCATTTATTCTTGGAATGTGCATTTTCCATGCAGGTATGGATGCCAAATCTCAAATATATAACATGTAGACTTCAGTGGTTGACCCATATCCTTCAATTCTTTGATTCATGGTCCAAAAGTTAAATGTGTTCATCTATAGGCAAACCCCTTTTGAAAAGGCTTTGGCATGCTCTTCCCAAATACATTCGCTGAAAATTTTAAATAGCTCGAAACAGTTATTTTCCAAGGTATTTTCTCTTAACCCATAACTGTAGCGAAGAGAGCAATATCCTTACTTGCAAAACACCTAAATTTGAGGAGCTTCAAAATTTCTTGACCTCAAAATTTAGAATCAATTAGAAGAAAGTTGATACTCCATGTTTAATGTAAAGGATTTTACACCAACCTTCGCTTCTCGCAACAATAATTGGAAATAAGGATCACTCCTAAAGAGTTTGATCGGTGGCTAAAATCTTAGCAAATTGATGTTATTTGCTTTGACAAGTATTCCAAGCACAACCTAGAGTTGGCAAGCGTAGGGAGGGGTTAATTAGCCCTAGAGGACATGAAGAATTAACCTTCTCTTGGAGCTTAGGCAAAGCCACAAATAATCAAGAAGAGGATTTTGTTGTACTTTAATGAATCAAACAAACAATCGCTTTGAGAATTAGTAAGCTACTTATTGTGGGAGATGTTTCTATTATCATTAAGCATATTCACTTTGGCACTCTTCCTTTAGACTCCAAACTAAATTTAATTTTTAAAAGAATCCATCTAGCTATAAGTTCCATTTGGAATTTCAATCTCTTCATGTCCTAAGATAAAACAATCAAAGGGTGGATGAATTAGCAAACTCAACAACAAGAAATGTCAAGGAAGGCATGTTGTGGATTAATGGGTGGATGAATTGGGGGGGTGCATGGCACTCTCCTCTAGATTGGTTGTTGTTATTTCTTGCCTCGACCCTCCAAACAATTTTATCATTGACATAGGGAAAATCATGTAAGTTAGAAGGATTTTCTTGGTTCGAAGTGTGTGATGTGGAATTATGACTAAGTTGGCAGAGCATAGCTAGGTAGGTAGAAGGAAAACTCAATATTGCCTCTTTCTCAATACCTCTAAGGTCAAGGATAATGTGTTTCATCTTCAACTGTAGCACTCTCAATTTATATCCCAATGGTCCACCATAATGGACATATTAATAAGTTAGAGATAACAACTCCAAAAATGATATTAGCTCACTCGGGTATCATATTGAGGAACTAAAGCTCTCTGATTAGCATGGCACTCTTCGCACTCATCCTCTACAAATTTGGTATGCTCTACCCACTTTCTCTTCATGATTTAAATGAAGCAACTCCTCATTCCCAACCCATTCCACCTCTAAATCAACAACCCTATTACTTTGTAGCAATCATAAATTTAAAAATTATTATTTTTTAGATATCTTCTACCTAATATATACCACTAAGATATTGTTTCATGTAGTAATTTTGTTATTAAACTACACAAAAGAATACCATTCAAATATGATGCAATTTTGGATCTTTTGTAGGCCTTGAATGCATATTTTCTTTGATACAAAATTCTGGATTATGATTAAGCAAAAAAAAATAATGAAATTGTATTTTAATAGCAAAATTGAGAAGGTAAAAATACATACTAAATGCTAATATATATATAATCAACACTATCCCCGCAAATGTGCTTTATCCATATCATTTGGATATGGACATCCACATTTTCCATGTACTTGTATGAAGGAAATGTATTATTTTTTTTCCATCGTTGAAAACAAAAACCACGTTGAAGCGAACCATGTCGGGCAACATTGAGGTAGCATGTGATGTTGAGGTTTGTTTTTGGATATAAAAATATGGGTTGATAAAAGTTTTACCATTCCATTCAAGAGTATGTATAAGTGTGTGGACTAATTTTCATTTCAAAAATATGTCAAAGCTACAAATAAGACAAGGACTATTAAAAAATAACTCCTTTAATGCATTTAATGTCTCTTTTCTGGTAAAATTATATAATATCTCATATTTATAAACCGATGCATATCTTTAACTTTCATTTATTTCCCTGTGCATATCTTTAACTTTAGCATTTGTCTTTTTAAAGGACACTTGATTTAAATATGTATTAGGCATGAAATTATAATTTCATCAATAATATCATACAAGTTTTCTCATGAAATATTTGTGCTTTCAAAGTGTTTAATAATTTTAAATAATTAATTTATTTTAAATGTTATGTGAATGAAAGAAAGCCAGAATTTGTTGTATGAAAGTTTTTTTTTGAATAGTAATCTAATTTTTAAGTGACTTAGTTTTCCTTTTCTGGTATGTTGCTCAAAACTTCATGTATTGAGATCATGTTAGGTATTAAGTTGTGTCATGTCATGTAATAAGTTAAGTTTGTGTATTTTATTATTTTGTAATATTTTCATTACATGTGTATAGTATTTTGAAAAAAGATGAAACATTACTATTTAACTATGAGAAAAAAGAAGAGAAAGGAAAATGAAATTGAAAATCTTAATTTGCAAGTGGTATTAATCATGTAGATGACACTCCCTTATTTGTAAGAAACTAGTTCTAGTATGTGACAATCATTTGAAAACTCTTCTTGTTTGTATTATAGACATTGTAAAAAATGAAGGTAAGACATGACTCTAGTGCTTGCAATGATATTTAACTATCAATACCACTGTGTATTAGTGGCAATCTTACCTTACATGTAAAAAATATTGGCCTTAAAAGATCTCATAACATTTGCAATTGAAATTTATTTTTGTTTTATTGATAACAAATGTTGTCAAATAATACTCATTTTTGCACTCTCATATAAATGGTTGTAACCGAACAATGTAAGTCCAAAATGTCTCTAATGATTATATTTATTGTGTTATATAATGAGAGTTTGTGAAATTGGACTACCAGTAAAGATAAGATCCATAGAGTAAAACTCCAACGATTAACTCAATTGGTTGGACCGTTTGCCAAAGGCAAGTTGTCAAAGGGGGACCATAAGGCATAGGTTCAAATATAGTTGTGCCCCTCAAGATGACCAGCTATTGTTGCCACTAGTAGTTGATGCCATCCTTCATTCAATTATTCTAAGGAATAAGGGAGTAACATGCATTGAGTCTTTAAAAAATAAAAAAATTGCAAATTTTGGTTGCAAGATTATTGAGAATGCACTTCTTTTATCATGAAAATAATTTTTCCATAACATGTTTTCCAAATTGGGAAACTAATTGTTGTTGTCGTTGTTTTTCTTTTCTTTTCATATGGATATGAATCTAGTTCTTTACTTAGCTAACATGTGCTAGATCTTTACTTAGCTAATATGTACAAGGGATACCACATATGTGATTCTCTTTGTGTTTGAACATCTCAAAGTTCTATAGGGGTAGAGTTTAACAAAAAATCCCCTTTGGGATCAAAACCTTCTAAAGAGGAAACAAACCTTCTAGAAGAGGTGGCTAAAAAAATATTTATTCATATAAATCAAAGATTTGAAAGGTTTTGAATGTGCCACCTCATGGAAAGAGGATGTCTATGTAGATGAAAGGTAGTAAGGTCTTTGACAAAGGACAAGGTGGAGATATCTTGTGATTAGATGGTGGAAATTGGTGCTAGTACTAGGAAGGTATCAATTAATGTGAGAATAATGAGCTTGTTGTTTCCTTGGCATTAGAGTTTTTTTCCCATTCTGATTATTTGAAGGCCATTTATTTTTCCCAAGTTGCACATTCGAATGATATTGA
>APFE031669147.1:80066-97214 GCA_000404065.3 Pinus taeda | reverse complement strand
TTCGGAAATGATATAGTACGAAGGTACGATATGGGTTAACGGCATGATAATGCTATTTTTGCAAAGAGTTGTTATTTACAAACTATTTTCATGCATGCTCTGTGTTTTTGCTGCGATTACGTTTTTCGTGACTGGTAATTGTTGTTCCATCTAGATCCCGAAACAGAACCATGGGAGGCAAGGCTATCAGAAGCGAGCCCAGTAAGCTAGAAGTCTTCGAAGCTGCTCGGGCGATCCTAGAAAGGGCAGGTTGGCTAACTTATTTCAGCCGCCTGCGTGAATCAAATGAAACTGTGGCCATAGAATTCCTGCAGAATTTGCAAGAAAAACATTCTGTAGTAGGTGGGAAGCAGATAATGGTCACGGAGGAAATAATCGTGGAAGTAACAGGACTACCAGCCTCAGGACCAACATGGACGAGAAAGAAAGAAAGACTGCAAAAGACCATAGAAATTTTCCAAGACGAAGGACAAAAGCTGACAGTGAAGGGAAAAGGAGTGCTGCCGGCAACGCTAAGAGAACCTTGGAGTGAACTGGCAAAGGTAGTGCAGAGCTACATCACCTGCGAAGGGCGAAAAGATGTGGTAAGACCGTGTCACCTTAAGCTCCTTGCTGTATTAAAAGGAAAATGTTCTGTGAACCTCCCCGCATTGTTAAATTCATTACTGCATGATGCCTCTCAATGCCTGAAAAAGGCACACCATGAAGACGTAGTGGTTAGCCACCATGGCCTGATTCGCCTGATAGTGAGCTACAGTCTCACTCAGCAGCAGAGTAACTGGGGGGAGCTTATTACAGCAATAGGAGGGGGAGTGGCATTGCCATCCCCAAAGGTTAAGCACCCCGCTAGTACCTCTGAAGCACCTAAGAAGCCCAGAGAATCGCCAAAACCTAAGCACCCCTCGGATACACCCGAGCAACCCAAGAAGCGCACGGAATCAATTAAACAAAAACGTTCCTCTAGAGCATCGGGACATGAAGAGAAACATAAGGAACATGCCACAGGAGAACGTGCTGCCTCGAAACGTAGGCATTCCTCTGGCACCCTAGAGCAACCTGAAAAACGCAGAAAGGTGGTGGTGGAAGAACAGGTGGCCAGCACACCTGAACAGCCTGAGAGGCGTAGGAAGTCAGCTCGGTTGGCAAGGATAAGAGGCAGGCTGGAGAAAATCCAGCTAAGCATCGACCAGCCGATCGAAATAACAGAGGAACCACCAGCACGAGAACAGGAACCCTTGGGGGAAAATGAGGAACAAATTGAGGACAGAGCAGAAGCCGAGGAAGGAAATGAACGTTCTGACTCTGAGGCCGAAGCAATCCATTCGGAGGGGGCCATTGAGCAGCCAATTCAGGAGGAAGGGAGTGAACATTCACACTCTGAGGCCGAGGCCAGCCATCCGGAGGCAGCCACTGAACAGCCAATTCAGGAGGAAGGGAGTGAACATTCACACTCTAAGGCTGAGGCCAGCCAGCTGGAGACAGCCACAGAACAACCAATTCAGGAGGAAGAAATGGGACAATTGGGGGACAGCCCTCCATAAGTTCCCATGGGAGAAGAAGTGCTGGCCACCATCTTGGCCAGCCTGGGAGATTATGCTTCACCGTCCAGTCCAGCAGACCCCCCTGAATTACCCTCCGAGGGAGAAGCACATGAAGAATTGCATGAAGGAACGACAGGAGGAGAAAACCCCCCTGTTGTTGAGAAGGAAAATGTAAACACCGACCAGGAACAACCCATTCCCAAGACACCGGGAGAAAACCCTCTTGCTGATGTCGCAGAGAATGAAAATGATTGTTGGGAACAGTCCATTCCCATAATACCAGAGGAAACCCTCGATGAAAGAGGAGCAGAAATAAGGGCCGCTCATGTGCCCACAGCTGAGGTAAGGGAAATCAAGAAATTGAGAAAGAGACAATAGAGGCTGCTGAACATTATAGCCTAGCTTCGGCAGAAAATTCGAAGTTTGAAAGCCAGTCTGAGAATAAGGGGGACGATAAGAAGAAAAAGAAGAATAAATGTGGTAGGGTACCATCGGATGAGAAGGCAAGGGGCACATAGGCACCTTGGAGGTCAATACTCCGCCGATGGACCTACGACCGTTCCAGCCAGCACTGAAGGACAAAATGTCGTTCCATCTGGTATGGAACAGCAGAATTCTGCCCCTATTAACAATGAGGAATAGCCTGCTGTTCCAAATAGCCTAGTGGGACCAGCTGCCATTCCAATCAAGACTGAACCACAAGACAACACTCCATTTACATAGGGGCCATCATACCCCTTCATTCATGTTAAGAAAGAAAGGGAAAGCAAAGAAGTTCAAACTGAGGCAACGAGGCAGCGAAAAAGGAAGATCCAGGTGAGACTCCCTGCCTCTGAGAAATCATGGAGAATGGATCCAAAAACTAAGGCATTGCACCACGAGATGAAGCAGGCCCGACAGGAGGCTGACCAGCTAAGGGAACAAAGGATCCCTCAGGAAAAGTACGAGGAGCTGCAGCAGGAAGTTGAGCAGTTAAGGGAACAAATGATCCCTCGGGAAAAACATGAAGAACTACAGCAGCAACTGTGGAACATGAGTCAATCAGAAAGTCAGGCCTTTGAAGGATGGCAGAAGGAACAGGAGAAGGTTGCCAAGGTAACACGTCGACTAGACACTGTTATTAAACAATTGGACACTGTATGTTCGCTGTATGATGATGTTTTGACTTGCAGAGCCCTTGCAAAGAATTATGCTTTATTTCTCCTTGAAAGATACTTAAGACTGAAGATAGAAGCCGTCAGGGCAGGTGCCCCCATTCAGATTAATACTGTCAACGATTTTATTGATTGTTGTAAACATTATGGGGTTAAGGTCCAGCGGTCCCTATGTGAGTTCTATCTACACAATATGGTGCTGGAGCAGGAAACTGATCTAAACCCTGGCCCTTTTGTGGGGGATGTATAGCTACAAGCCTTCGTTTCGTTTGGGGTCAACCAGTTGAAGTGGCTCAAGGCCTATAATGCCTTCCAGAGGCAGGAGAACAGCCTAGATCTATGGGTCAGGGCCGAGCCTAGAGACCCCATTGGGATTCTACCCTGGAGTCTGCCAAATTCCACTATCGGGTTTCTTCCCCAAACATTCAGCTCAGGGAGCCATTCAAGTACGAGAATTTTGAGCTGGCGGCTGAATGGTTGGCCCTTTACGGCCAGCACATCTTGCGTGCTGGGCCGTCTTGGTTAGGATACCGGTTCCGTAGCCCAATTATTTGGCATCCTGCACCTGGGTACTAGGCCTTGTACGATATTCCTGCAGATCAATTGAACCAATTCTTCGATAATTTGGTTGCTCACCATGGTTGCAGGCCTCCTCACGAAGTGCCCTCTCCCGCCTATTCTCTTACAGCTCTCCATGTTAATTATAATGTTTTCATGAGGCCATGAAACAGAGTAAGTCGGGGGGTGTGTAGAGCATTGGAAAGGTATGTTTTAACGCATAACTTAGTGGTGTTTCAAGCAATAGTTGTAATCTTTTCTTTATTATATAATAGGGAGAATGCAATGAGAATGAATATAAATGATCCAATCACTGAAAGTATCTTCTTTCGTACAGGAAAGGACAAAAGTAAGAAGGCGCGGTGCTAAACAAGAGTCCCATGAGCAGATAACGGCTGTCCCCCTAATTCTGAATAAAGTCCAGACCAGGGCGAGTAAATTAAGTCAGATCAATCTGGGATGAGATAAAGGACTGTCAGTGCGGAAGACTAGGAAGAAAAAAGAAAGGAGTTAACTGTTTAACAGATCCCTCAGGATCTTTGATCCTGAGGGATCGTTACGTTCAATTATTTTGTTGTTTAGTTAACTCCACCATTACTTGTATAAGAAGGGACGGCATCGAAGACTTAAGGGATATCAGATATATTTTGTATTTTTACTTTCTGTTTTATAAGCTGCACTATTGGTTATACTCAGACTATCGAGTCTCTTTGAGACTTAGTTTTGCTGTACTATCATTGATGCGTTAATATAATATATTTGGTGTTATTTCCCCTTTGCATCTGAAGTAAGTTACGGCGGTGTGCCATTGAGAGCTAAGGGCCCGGCTCCAACGGACACTGGCTGATTGTATCATTACAGTTTGGCTTTGTATGGTTTGTTTACTGTTTTCTAATCTGATATACGTACATGCTGTTCCATACTTGTTTATCAGTAGTTTTCCTTTTGTAAATCTTTGTAACAAGCTTACAGCATATTGCCAGAATTGATTACATAACATTGTTCTAAGTTGTTCACTTCCGTTACAGACTTTATAGGCGGAATGTTTCAGCTACATATGGTTGAAGTAATGAACTACTGGTAATCGTTTCAGATTATGTTTGTATATGATTGACGTTTCCTGTTTATGGTGATTTGTTGTTCCATTTGATTAACTATCTACTTGTACAAAAGATTTCTTTTTATTTGTATGTGAGTTGATGCCAAGAATTAAGAGTGTTGAACTCGCGAGATTTAGTTTCTTTACTGCTGTTCCATTTCCAAGTTGCTGTTCCATTTCTGAATTGCCGTTCCATTCTATTTTCTTGCTGTTCCTTTTACTTGCATTCATTGATATTGTGTGGGAGGAGGATCAAGGTTGTCGTGAGACATAGCAGATGCTATTATGCTCCCAGATCCATGATCCATACTCTAATTTCTTTTCCTTTATCAGTTTCTAAAGGGATGGGTTACTGCTTCCGTACCCTTGACTGACAAAGTTGCCATGTGTGAATTCTTTATGTAGAAGTAATTTAGCATAGCTTAGCATCCATTTACTCTTGTATTTCTTAGATCTATACTACGAAGCATTACTCTGACAAATCGCCTCAAATTGAGATACCCTTCGCAATAACAAAAACATTCCCGGATTGACTTGTAATGTGAGATAACTAGAGGTGAAAAAGGCCCTTGTTACAGCTCTACAGCAGTCAGCTGCTATGCCCAAAAATTACACAATCCCTCTAGGCAACCAACCCAGCTCCCTCCCAGAAATTCACATTTTTCCCCTTAGCCGAGCAGACTGTTGCATGTGCATTTAGGTTCAATTCCCTCCATGATTGAGCAAAACTGATTTGCATGCATGTATTTCTTCTCCCAAGGAAGCATGCAAAGGTATCCCTTGATTCAAGGATCTACATTCAACAGCTGGAGGTTGCACGCAAGCATCATTTCAAAAACCTCCCACCAAGTGTCGCTCTTCCTATATTTGTGTCACATCTTCAATTTTATCAAAACTCATGAACCATACACTGCAGAGCTCTTTCCTCACATCGACCTTGCAGCTCTGACATCCCACATTTCATCAAGGAGTTGCTGACACATTCAACTCAGTTGTTTCAAGGTAAGCCCACCTTTCATTCCTTGCGTTGCATTTCTGTCACTTTTTGTTTTTCGCTTTGTGTGATTTCTTTCTACTAGATTTCAGTGAGCACTTGTGTCATTTTGATGCATGTTAGCTTGTAGAAGGACCGTTTCAGTTTTCATTTGCATCTCACTATTGTCGCATGCATGATTTCCCTTTTTCTGAATCGTGCAATTGTTGTTTGCATGAATGATCATTCACTCTTGTTTGCACTCATCTCATCATGCATTCACACTTCTCATGTTTTCAGTCAGCTCTCAGTTGGACTAGGTTGGCTTGGCTCGGACCGTGCCTTGCTCAGCTAATACTATGCATTTCTGAAAGAAAAGGCTCTACCTTTCCTCCATAAATTGAGCAAGTCTACCCAAGTATTGACCTCCAGGCTTTCATTTCACAATTCTTGGAGGCAGTGTCTTGTTAGCCCCAGAAACTCAACAATGCAGTCTGATGGTTGCATGTCACTGCTGACTGAAAGTGTGCATTGCATAGTTTCAGTCCTCAGTAGGCCATGCCTGACTGTCAATTGTGTAGTTCTAGCAATCAGTCAGTCTCTTGATAACATGGACTATGCCTTGCATAGTTTTGGAAGTCAATCTCTCAACCTCCCGGTGAAAATTGTGCAACCTTCACGATCAGTCACACAGGTATGTTGCAAGTCAGTTGTCAAGTTCATTTTTGTTTTCGACTGATAGATTTTTTTCCGAGATTTATCATGTCTCTAGGTATCACAGGTGTTCATTTGCCTCTCAGTAGTGCAGGTACAATGGTTTCTAGGAGAGCAGAGTCGAAGACACCGTTCAGAGCACACTTCGGGATGAAGTCGATCAAGTGTCTATGAACTTGCCCACCCATGAAGACATCAACTTGTTCATAAATAAGGACATCAACCTATGATGGCAAGAACATCATAGCAAGCAAAACCATCAATAGCAGTTGAAGGCAGCATATCGAATGCAGCAAACGCAAGAGGAAGGTTGTTGAAAACATAGAGGCAGAACAAATTTGTGATGAAAGCAACTTTAGAGACTTATGAAAGTTAGAGTACTCCACTCGTACAAGTTATAGATCCATCCCAGCAACTGGCACAGAGTAGACAAGGTGAGCAATGTTGTTGATTGCATGCAAGGGAATGCGATAGCATGCACGTCATTGTGCACACATGTACATCAACAAGTTGAAAGCAAGTCCAATTGGAGCTAAACATGTACTTTGACAAGTTGATGCACATGACCACCAGTACACACTTGAAGATCAACATAGACACTATGCATCAGTTTGTTGTCGGTTCAGTTGTAGCCAAGAAGACCATGCACATGCTATCAAATGAGTTGGACGGAGGAGCCATATCAGTGCACCCGGATGCAATGAAGGCAATAGTTCACTTCAGCAAGATGTCACCTTTGAGCACACGAACACCATCACGGACGACTAAGCTTGGCATCAACTCACCACCATCGACCATCACAAGCATGTCAAATAGTTGGTCTCACCACAATGGTTCCAGTGTCAGTGATGTCTTGCATATCTTGCTTCAGCCATTTTCTCTCACATCGGCCCATGTGCATTGTAATGTAACATCTTGTCAAGTGGAAGTTCAAATGTCGATAGTTGAATGTAACAGTCATAGAGTAGTTGAAGAGTCATGAGGATAGATGAACATTCTCGAAGGGGAATGTCAAGGGTCACCCAACCGTTTACTATAAATAGTACCTCATAACTGATTGTATAGGCTTTTGGTCAGCCAAGCTTAGATATAAGTATCTTGGAGAAATCTTGGACAATAATGTAATTCACCTTGGCTTCTCCACTTTGTAGAGCTAGTATATCTCTTTGGAGGAGCAGGCGGTTGTGGCTATAACGTTACACAATCAGAACTAGTGGTTGGACATGGATGTGTTGTATGACTGACACTTACACTTCTTAATATAATAGATCCAACACGTTTTCATTCATATGTTGTTATTGTAGTTGGACTATTCTGGTTATTGTAGAAATATATGTTATTTAACTTACGCATTTGTGTATGAACTATTTTGTATGCAATTGTATAAATCTTGTTGCAAATGTGTTATTGGTTTAAACATCACTTTAGATTGCTCATTATCTTCCTTGCCAAGTTTTGATGCATCTTCATTCGTGTTTTCCCTTCCAAGTCGCGTAATATTACAGGTTTCCAAGGGGCGCACTCACCTCACTCTCTGTGTGTTAGAACCTCTCATGCACCTTCCTTGACTTGCTACAGCTATCACACACTTGCTACCAACAGGGACATCTTATATACCTCTGTGTGAAATCGTGGTCAAGGCATTACAATACAACCCACTGTTGGGACTCCTACACCAAACAGTGTTCGGAATAAATGGGAATTCTTATCGGGGAGATCCCCTAACATGTTGGCGGGTCCAACACTATCAATAGGTCCTGTTATTCTTCGCATTCCTTTGTGACATTATAGAATTTCGTGAATTATTTGACATGCTAATATTGTTGATGCGCGGAACGCATGAGTGTTGACTTCTGCATATTCTAATCCTTTGAATAAAAAGAAAAATTCTTTGTAAAATTGTAGTGTTATATATATGGATGGATCATCTAATTCAAATCTAAAAGCTATCTTGAAGTTCTTGGAAATCTCTACCAAATATATTGTCCCTCTATGCAATTCTAACTTTGTACATTGATTCCTATGGATAGTATCTAGTGTATGTATGAACCTATGCACCCACTCTTCTTTTGGTATCCCCTTCTTAGTTTTGCAAAAACATACCCCTTCAAATGAGTGGTTTGACACCCAAGCCAACATATTTAAATCCTTCATGTTTTGTTTTTAGTCAAAATCGTATCTGTGACAAATTTTTACACATTTACCAATTTTCTATCTTTAGCTTGTGCACCACTGACGACCTTGTGGGAGTCACTTTCAGAGCTACAAACAAGGCCAACAACCTAATCTGTTATGGTATATGTGACTCAAATTTTTCCAAAAAGGCACATGCATCTATCATTCCATCATAGTTAGGAGGATGATATACCTTTGTTCTAATTCAGTGCACTGCACAAGTAATACATGTGCATCTTCTATTGGACACTTTGTGTAGCCAGTGCTGCCAATTTTTTAGGGCTTCATCCAAGTATGATGCACATGAATTAAAAATTTTCTAGCTTAGCACCCTGTGATTAGTCAAATTAATGTAATCATCCCTAAGTGATGTCACATTTTAAATGTCATCGAGGTCAGCTGTGTTGAATCCATATTTCGATGGTTCCACAAAATGATTTCCTTCCATTTGAACTAATGGCATTGTCACCCTACTGTCTCCTGATTTGAAGATCATATTCCTTCTCTTAAGATTTCTTATAACTTGATTGTCAAAGTCCCAATCAATCCCAAGTAATGTAGGATAAGGATTGATGTCATCTATAATCTGAATTACCTCAAAATCAACAATGCTTTTGACTCCATCAATATTTACTTCTACTTCCACCAATCTCCCATAGGAAATATTCTTGATTGATTAGTCATTCTTAGTTGAATAGGTAGCCAAATTAGCTTTGTTCTACCCATCATTCCCATGTTTTCTTTGGAATAATGTTAAAATATGACGCTAGGTCTAGGATCATATTGTCCATGTCATATGCTTTGATTTGCACATTAAGATTTGACTCCTAGTTTGTTCTTTTCTTACGCATAATATTCTTAACTACACAACATGGGTTTAATGCTATATGCACTTCCTGTCCTTGTTTTCATTAGAAGACCACCCTATGTAGCTTATATAGAGCTGATCTATCATTCATTAACTTTAAAAGAATATCCAAGAAATTATTGTTGGGGCTTACCTATCCTCCTCCCTCTCTTTCTGCAAACTTATAGTATACATGACGTATGTCACTGTACATGTAACACTTATTGTGCATTCGAACTTGACAAACCCCATTCTATCACAACCCACTCTCTTCTTGCTTATTTATATGTTTCCTTTTCCTTCACCAAATAAAACTTGGGAGGCGGATCTACTACTTTTCTCGCCTTTTGATATGGTTGGATCCCTAGTCCATTGGCATCTACTCATGTCCTCACTCCTCCACATGCAATAACTTATATCTTAAATATTTTTAAAGTAATCTTTTCAATTATGTTTTTTGGGTAGATATTTGTTAACATAAGATAAATTGTTATCACGGAATCCTCTACCATTGACATTTTATTATTGATATTCATTTGATTTATTATTAATATTTTTTATTTAAAAGGTTAAAATTTCAATTTGATTATTTAAGTATAACTTAAAATCAAACAAATATTAAATATTATTTCATTAGATAAAAAACAAGTGCTACATAGTAGTTATTCCCTACCACTTAGTTTAAATATAGGTAAATTAAAGTGAAAAACAATAAAAACATAATAAGTGGATTGCGGAGAGCTATGTGACATTAGCTACGAGAACTATCTAGTAGAACATTGGGTACCATAACTGCATACTAGAACTCAATTGTGTGCTGAACAAACCTTTAGTAATATTGATTCATGGAAAACTTTATGTCGAGTGATTTTAGCATAAAATTCATGGTCGAAGAATCTCAGTCGGTCAATACGTTCAAATGTTGCATAGGTTGTATCAAGTGCATGTGAAAAAATTCTATGAAGCAATCCTACCTATGCTTGTCTAGTTCTAGGAGCAAAGAAAGATTCTCACTCATGTAGGAGCCTCTTTAATTTTTGAATGTTGTGAACATCTTCTGACACTCAAAAGATTCCAATTCATATTCCATATGAGATTATTTTCGGCTTTTTACTCCTCATTCAATTGAATTAACAATGATGGTGATATCCCTCTTGGAATTCTTGTTGAGGGAAATTAGGAGTAACATGAGGTTTTTCGAAGTTTCCTTGACATCCAACATGTTGGAATGAATCAATTGTAGGTAAGGAGATTCAAACACTCCACACCCTTACACTACAATGTGATGATCTTCGGTGTTGTCTACATGTTGTTTCAATTTAGGCTTTTCTTCTTTGATTGTCTTCTTAGTCATTGATCCCCTCATATTTTTCTTAAGGGATTCGATCTCAACATTCATTTTTTTTAGTTCACTATGGATATCCTTGACAACAACCTCATAACCCTCCTAAAGTATTTTGTCATAGATGACTTGAATTGTTTGACTGAATGAACTAATGTGTCTTATTTCATGGAATTTTATGTAGGACTGCATCAAGTCGGACAAATTTTTGAGGTGTGAAATGACTAATTTGTTAGCTTGATAAAGCATCTTACATTGATATGGCAAATGGGATTCTTGTAGGCACACATAGGTTGTTTTTAGAGAGGATATGCTCTCAATTGTATCAATAAACATAGTTTCCATGGAATGTGTTCTCTGTAATAGTTTCCCATATTTACTAGACTCCAAGGGGTACACTTCCACATTAATAATCTCCAAAAATGTTGTTTTTATGGGTAACTATATCAGTAGATGTGTTTGATGTGGAATTGTACCCTTGCTTGAGCTAGAAACATTGATGATTGAGAACTTTCATAGCCTAAGCTACATTGATCAAGATCTGTAGAGATCAACTAGATGAAATCAATTTCTTATTTTCTTTTCCACTTGATATGTCTCATCTCAAAAAATTAAAACAATAAATATACGTGTTTAATTTGTGCCAAAACATATAATAATAAATAACGAAGTGATTTAAAAACATCCCACATTCTTAAAATGGAACAAGTACTTGTGATATAAAAACAACTCACATTCTAAAAATGGAACAAGTAATTCTTTAATATAATATTGAAGAATTTGGAATAGATATTAACACATATGAACAAAGACCTTGCAATCCATGAAATTAGTTGTAGAAAGATAACATGCATGGCTCTCAATTCCAAAAAAAATAGTTTTACTCATCTTCACTATTTTTTCTTCAAAACTTGTCTCAAACCTTAGTGTCAAAAATACCATTAAAATATAGATAAAAGTTTCCATGGTAGTTACCATGGCTACTGGAAACAATATAAACTCATGCAAAATAAAGAAATATGCATGGCCCCACATATATATAGTAATATCAATGAAAAACAATTACTAGAATTTCCCATGATTGATTGTGTAGGAATTTTGAATAGAAAAATTCATCATGAATTCATGAACATAACTATGGAATTTGATTTCAATTTTTCATAAATTTTCATAGAAGAGAGTTAACAATTGTGTCTTCAATCATTGTAGAGGGTGGTATTGGCGAATTGCATTCAACACAAATAGGTTCAAAAGGAATAGAGTAAATGCTTGTAGTTGTCAATGTTCCTTCTATTTGTTCATGAGGATAAATGGTATATGTGAAAATGAAAAAACAATTGCATATAGAGATTCAAGAAGTAGAAATATTTTTTCATGTGTACTTACAGAGATTGTGAGAGGGCTCAATTTTCTCATTTCTTCTATTGCTTCTGTATTCAACGTTTTGATGAATGTTGATTGCATTTTTTGAAGAGTTATTTCTTTGACATATTTCTTGTTTGTTAGGTTTTTGAATAGCATGATTGGAAAATTTCCTTTTCGCAATTGTTGTTCGATTTCATTGTAGAGTGGTGCAAATGTTTTGAATAGCTGCAACTTTAATACAAGACAGAAAAAGTTGTTTTTTATTATTTGAAACAACAATGAAATTTAGAATGAGAATAGTAATATAAAAAAAATGCAATGTAATTGATGGTACCATTTCTCTATTGTCATCAAAATTTTCATCTTTAATTTGTACTGTATATTGTGAACCAATTGTTTGTGCAATTGTTACAACTACAACAATTGTTCCAATTGGATATGTTTTCGCATTTACTGCAAGTTGTTTTACTATGGTATATGGAATGAATTTGTAATATTTTCAACTTGGTGGCATGTTTTGTACAATACTCGATTCAGTGAGCAATATAATTGAGTCACATTCACCATGGTCATAATTTGTTATATACAAAATTTTATAATTTGTAATTGATATTCCTTTTGCTAGTGATAGTTTTTGTTGATGCTCTTCAATGAGATCAGTTGGTACGAATAATGTGGTTCCCATGATTCCTTCAACATCTTCCAAATATGCACATAGTATTTGTCGTGATTTGTGGAGTTGATCAAGGTACGTACTATAAATAACCATCACATCTCCATTGAACAACTTTCCAGTTTTGTGAATGTTTAGTTCTTCAATTGTTACTGGAACTAAAGATGATGCTTTGAATCTATGGATGATGTTGATGTGACAAAAGAAAAAGCCATAACTAAGGGACAATGTTGATGAATATAAATTACATGTTACAATAAAGTCTATAATAGTTTGTTTGAAATGTACTTACTTATTTGATTCTATTACAAGTGATGTTTCTTGTTGTTTGTCTATGTCTACTTGTTCTTTATAGTACTCGAATTAAGGATAGAAAAATAAATAATGAATTTGATGAATAACTACTCAGGTATTGTAGGCATTTCCTGAGGGACTTGTTTGTTGGTTGTTTCTCTAATTTTGATTAGGTTGATGATGCTAATGATAAAAGTAACATAACTATGTCAAATGGGCTAAAGGTCCAATCCTAAACATGTTTGAAAAATAAACATTCCAGAAATGAGCATAGTCAGAATAGAACATAAGAAACTATCAAATCCAATCGTATAAAGAACAACAAATAATTCCAAACATGGGATCTTCTGAACAAATGTAGGCCTAAATTGTATTTTAGTATAGAATATTTGTTGTTAGCTCTGACCATATTCAACAAAGGAAGAAAATTGCATCATATCACACATGTGAAGAAAATGCCTAGAGCACAAATAAAACACAATAATTTACAATCTCAAAAACTCAGGTAACAAGAAATTTTACTTCATTAGTAGGTACACTAAACAAGATTCACCCATACTTTGTCAAGAAAAACCATGTGAACGGAATCCAAAGCCCAAAATGGCACCATACAGAACTATGCATAATACCCGAAATTTTAATAACATATATACTAGATAATAAAATGGGGAATTTAATTCAATAAATGAGATGGAATTAATCTAAGGAGACATTGAAAAAGAGTAGATGATGTAAGTTCCCTAATTCCTGAAAAGGAAACATACAGAGTTGTGCATTGCACCTTAAAATGTAAAAGTAAGGAAAAAAAATCCTAAATAATAAAATGGACTCTTTGATTCAATCCAAGAGACATTATGGATCTTTGTAGACATTGAAAAACTAGATGAGATAATTTTTTCAAATCCTGATATGCAACCATACAAAAAATGTGCCTGACACCGAAAAAGTACAACCAGTGCCAATAGTGCAAAAGTGACTCCTATCACCAATCTACAAAATAAAGTAAAATAGATCTAATGAGATAGTTAATAGAAATGTAACAACAAAGACTAATGAGAAACAATGTCGAACAAAAAATGCAAACGACACGACATCTTAGAGCAAAAAAATGAATTAGGGGAGGAAGAAGAAGAGGAAACTCAAGCAACCTGATCCATCACAAAGATCACCAAGAAAGGGTCAATACATTGTGTGATAATCTTTCTTAGAGAAAAAATTTGAATGAGGGTACTGGGATGTGTGATTTTAGGTAGAAGTTGAGGCCATAAGGTATAATTTGGATGGAGCTCTCAGACCTCGAGGTAGTGAAGGGATAAGAAACCTAAGTGTGTTATGGACAAAGCCTCCCTTGAGGCCATGATCAGAACCCAGCTACAGGTCTAGAAGAAGTGTGGAGTTCCACTTCTTTGTAAGTTGATGTCACATGGGACTTAACATGTCAGTTGTGGTCATGGGCCATTAAGATCAAAGGAAATAAGTGATTGATTGAATAAGGTTTGTCTTGAGTCAACCTTGTATAATCCGCCTCTTGAAATCTAGTAACTCCCGCGGGAAAAAATTATGATACCTTTGCTCAGAGGTATTGGAAGAAAGAAGAAAAGTATTTCGCTCTCTAAAGATGATCAAACCTTTCCTTGATCTCATTTTGTACATGGAAATGGAAAAGAAGGTGCTATTTTGAATAAATGTCATAAAAGATATCCTAGAGAATATATTAGATTCCTTAATTTAGTTCAAGAGATGTTCTTGATATGAAAAGACACTAAAAAGAAGTTAGGCTAAGTTATTATGCAAACATAAACCTTGAAGAATAAAAATCATTGAATATGATATTTGACAAGCAGTTGAGATTACGCCAACTCAGTTGAAAGCATGAATAAGCAGGAAGCATAACATAAGTAAGGCTCTTGAGGACAATTTTCAGGTCCTAATTTGTGTATTTTGAGGCAAAACTAGTTAAAACTGACTAAGCCCTTTGAAACGCGGGTTGAAATCCAACCGTGGATAATAGTAGTAGTAGGGAACATTATGTCTCACAAGAATTTAAATTTTATTTTGCTATTTTTTAATCTTATACTAGAACATTGGTTTAAACTTTGTGAAAACCCTTAGCCGTCATAACTTGATCCCCACCTTTGACATAACCAAAAATATGTCGCATGATTCTAACACGATTTCAATTTGGGATGTCCATTTTTCCAAAGGTTCAAACACCTTGTAAAATTAAGCAGATGTGTCCAAACTCTGAAGTGCGAAGCATACCAAATTTACTTGCCACTTATTTTCCATACTCTATTACTCATTGCAATAAATTTTAGTCTCATTTGTACTTTACTTTTATCTAGCAATTGATATCATAAAAATCGCGTGAATTATTTGAAAATGCAGGGATGCTAAAATCTTATTATTTGCATGCAAGTTGAAAGACTATGATAATGAAAAATCAAATATTAAAATAGAGAATTTGGTGTAAGAAGATCAAATGAACGAATGACTTACCTATAATGCACGACGAATGAATTGCCAAAATATGGTTTTCGAAGCTTAATTCGATTGTTTCTTTCAAAATCATAAACCATCCAATCCTAATTGGAACTAAAATGAAGAAACAATTGTGTCAAATTTGAAAGGCCTCGCTTGGTTTTTTGTCGATTTGGCCCAAGCTTGTTATTTAAATGCATTGTATAACTTGATATCTTCCCAAATTGACTTTCTACTGTACAAATTACGTTGTCGAATGAATCGCATCGACGATATGCCTTTGTCCCATGAGCCCATTCATTGATGGTGTGTACTCTGTTGGAGTTCAAATTTTTGTGTCACAATATAAGGTCAAATGTCATCCTATGCCATATTCCCTTCAACCATTAGGAAATTATATTTAAATTATAAAATAAGGTCTTTTCAATTATGAGATGATGCTTAATAGTAAAATTAGTGGGAAGATTTATTAGGAGAAGGGTGCTCATTATGAGTTATTATTATTATTTACAAATATGATTTTTACATATATTATTCTTAAACTATTTCTTGATTTTAAGAGGTTTCTTTAAGTTCTAGTCTAATTTAATTAATAAATGTTTTTTAATTTTTTTCTAAAATTCTATTATATAATTTTAGATGTTTTGGTGTAATGAGTCATGGGTTCAGAGGACAATATTTGACCCCACTAAGTTCCAACAAATTTAATGTGTATTTTAGTGCATTTAATATCCAATTCCAAATAAATGCAACAAACATATTGAGTTATGCATGCACTTAATTAAAAATATTATATAGGAACACATCCTAAAAAAAAATTATCATCAAGAAGATGGTGGAGTTGCCAAAAATTTCAGAAAGATCTTTATAGAAGGAAAGTTTTCAAATCTTCAAACTATGTTAGCACACTTAAAAGTTAATTAAGTCCAATTGTGTGTAATGTGTCTTTAAGTAAATTGTGTATCTTAAGTTTATTTTTGTAACTATCTAATTTTAAATTCACAATTATATTCCTAACATAAAATGACGTGATGGTTCATATTCTCCTTGATTCTATCGACATTTGATCATGGATTAAAAATTGATTGTTCCATGATATCCTTTTAAAGAGTAGGAAGGGTAATTTGCCAGTTATTCGTTTTGATAGATGATCTCATCTATTTTCGTTTTGCATTGATATGTTGCCTCAAGTGGCCATGTTGATTGCAATCATGATGTTTGCATCCATGAATAGTTTTCTTATTTGAGACTTTTAACAATGTTGACATTGGTGCATTAATATGCTATCCCTTTTTGTGAGTAGTTGGCTTAAGGTGTTGAACCTCTATCGATCTGAATTTTTATTTGAACAAAGAACTAATGCCATAATAAATAGATAATACTAAAAATGTGAAATCTAAGTAGTGATAGTAACTTCCCATGCGTTGGATTTTTATTTTTTATTAATGCTATTATACTTGAATTGTATTTTAAAAAGAATATAAGAATATGGATACATTATAGACCAGAAGAGTGGACCCCAATTATGATCAAGCAATTTTGAACCGTGCCTAGGGAAATAAGGCAATAAATGGAGGTAACTAGGAATGTAGCAACAAGGGATGGTTTCTTTGGAATGATAATGAATGAAGTTTTAAAATGAAAATTATCTTAAATGCAATAATCGAAATTAGATGTGAAAAACATGGTACGAAGCATAGTGTGACAAACTAATAGAAGCATCTTAAGTGTTTGGAGAAGTATGTTAGAGGGGTGATAGGTAAATGGGAAGCTAATTCTATGATGTTAACTAAACAAAAATCCAAGTTTAAAGGGTTTGATAGAGAGGATAATCAATATAACGATTTTTGATGGCAGTAATTTATGTTGAAGGGGTAATGAATAAAGATTAGGTACTAGTTATATATTAGTTGTGTATGTTCCCCATCCTCA
>APFE031669147.1:14477-68167 GCA_000404065.3 Pinus taeda | reverse complement strand
GCCCCTTACATTATTATTAACTACTTGTGGTCCCTTATATGACATGGGTTAACCACCTTATTTATTACTATGGCCCATTCCATTATTACATTATTACCTTGGGTACCTCCCTCGGTACCCCATATTACCCCCCCTAGGTATATAACAGGGAATGCCAAGGGTCACCCCACCCTTTGTTATAAATAGAACCTCATAACTCATTATAAATGCTTATGGTCAGTTAAGCTTCTGATAGGACTATCTTAGAGAAAGATTGGATAGTATTGTAACGAGCTTTAGCTTCTCCACTGCGCAAAGCTAGTACATCTCTTTAGAGGAGTAGGCGGTTGTGGCTATAACGTTCCACTGTCAGAACTAGTGGTTGGACAAGGATGTATTCTATGATTGGCACTTACACTTCCTAATATATTAGAGCCAACACGTTTTATGTATATGTTGTATTCTATTCTATTCTATCTGGTTTACTCTAAATGAGATACGTATTTGTTTGCTTACACATGCATGTATGGACTTTTCTGTATATGTATGTATGAATATTTCTTAAACATACTCTTGGTTTAACCATCACTTTGTATTGCTAGCTAACTTGCCTTCCATGTTGTGATGCATCTTTGCACTTGTGTTCCCTTCTTAACTCCATGCTATCACAGGTTTCCAAGGGGCGCACTCATCTCAACCCCTGTGTGTTTGAACCTCTCATGCACCTTCCCTGGCTTGATTCAGTAGTTACACCCTTGCTACCAACAGACACATCTAACTTGCCTCTGTGCGAAATCATGGTTAAGGCATTACGGTACAACCCACTGCTGGGACTCCTACACCAAACTATACCAATTCTAATTGGGACTTCTTACCAAGGAGATCCCCTTACATGTTGGCGGGTCCAACATCGACAACATTTTGGTGCTAGAAGGAGGGCCAAATGACAAGCTGAGTCCTCACATCTATTTTGAAACTCTACATATCTATCATGACTAACTACAAAGTTTCTCTTCCGGAGTGCATGTCTTATGGAAACGACTTCATTATCTCGGAAACGCTCTCAGATAGCTTGTCACATAAAGCATATGATGGTGGAGGCCATGTAGCCTTGGTTAGGCATGTGGTCAATGTTTTAGGCTCATGCGAAAGACATGGAATCTTTGAAGAGTACATGACCTACGCGTTGTTCATCTACATGCTTCGAGGGAACCCCATGCACTAGTGGGCCACGCTGCGCAAAAAATCTATTCATTCTCTTTTTGATCTAGTCGCAAAGATAGAACATGCTTTCAATCACTTTAACCATAAAACACTCGATCAAGAAATTCTGAATTTATGAAAAGCACCCGGTGAATCCGTTGATCAATTTTACACACATTTTTATAATCTTGCATAACAATTTCCCGAACATGAAATTGTTTGGGAATTTATTTATGGAAGATTTAAGTATATCTAAACCCTACTCATCGCACTTTAGTGATGGAGCTGTGCAATCATAGGTAGGCACAATCGCTGTCACAAGTGATTGTCCGCCTTCACCTCCTCAAACAACTCCACCACTGCGGAGTGATGTGGGAGATCATGCACACACATCTATTGAACATCACATCCTCCCATCCCACCTACTCTTGATATCTGCATAGATCTGGCTTGCAATCCTGTTGGTTTTCAACTGAATTCGTTCCCTCAACCTATGTCCCAATGTTTTGTTGATTCTCTGGATTGTACTGTCTGGTGCTCTTCCATTTAGGACTCCTCACCTGTTGTGAACGAGGATCAAGTTGTTGACAGAGTTGGTTTTGTACAACTAACCTGCGCCATCATTCATGATGAGTGTGTGTGGGAATCTAAAGAAGAACCCGTAGTGAAGGATGAATCCCTTCCAACCATGTCTCATCCGCTTTATCCTGACATACCTTGTGATTATGCAACTGCTGATTTCCACTGTGAAAACCCATTTCCGAATGTTTCTACTTCCAATCATTCACAACACATGTCGAATGTCAGTTTGTCATCACAGTGCAAAGAGGACATATCTTCCTCTAAAAATCCATCAAATCTATCATCTATCATTTCTAAAAACACAGAGGGTGAACATATTTGCTTCTCATCTACCCATCTTCCTGATTCATCAAATCATAAGTATGCCAACAAACATCCTGAATTTTCTGATCCTGGTTGTCGTTATCTCTCTACTTCTTCATTTGATCACGATGTTGATTCAATCATTGTTAATCTGTCTAAGACACTGATCTACATCGATATATTTGTCAATGAAGTCGAAACCCCACAAACTATTGAGGCATTTTAGCCCAAGCTGATGGTTATGTCAGGCCCTCGTTGTCCTGAGGTTGGTTTCACTTCTAGTCGGGAAGTTGTTGAAACACTCAAGGCTCCCCATCACTCTCTGATTTTCATTGAAGATCAACCAAACACCTAGATTTGGCTTCCTCTGCTCGAGCTACATGATCGCAATACTCAGCACAACACCATGGTAGTTCCACAGAGTGCATGTCATGCACTTTCACTCCTCTTTGTTCTGTGGTCGTGTGTAAGCTCGAAGTGTGTCCGTCTTCATTGCTATATCCGTCATGCTTGCTAGTTTGTGCAATTGCGATGTTCGCAAACCGTGCCTTCACCAACATGGGTCAACCAATATTTCGGTGGTTGCATTGGAAGTATCACTTCACATGACATGACCCATGCAATATTAGCTTAGGAGTAGAAGCAATGTCTTCTTTTGAAATGTTTTCTTGCATGCATGTTTGCTTCTTTATTTGTGTGCTTGTTTGCTTGCTTGTTTGTTTTCTTACTCTCTTTGCTTCTGCTTCTTTCTTTGATTTTTGGTTTTTTTTCTTGCTATTGTTTGTAGGTTAGTTTCACATGGACCATGTGCATCTCTTGAAACAAGTTGGGTAAAGTACAAGAGGACTCATACAACTATCAACATTTGGTTATTTGTTGTCCGCTTTCTTATGTAAGAACTTGTTGTTTTCATGCCATGATACATCAATGGAAAATACGTATTGTTTGAAGAACCTTGGTGAAGACACAATGCTTGTGCACTAACTAGTATCACCTACTCTAGTCAGTTGTTTTTGGGTTAATCCTTGTCATCTCAGTCAAGTAGAGTAAGGTGAGGAGGAAAACCTTAACAAGCACGTTAGAGTTATACATAAACTACTTCTCTAAAGGAACAACATCTTCTTCTCTCAATAAGTCAGGATCCCTCTTCCACCTTTGAAATGAATAAGTGTTATGCATAGTTATGAAGATGAAAAATGAAAAAGTGAAAAAAGTTTGAAAAAAATGAAAAATGAATAAGGCGAAAGAAGAGAAAGGCTTCCTACGCAGAGAGGTGATCCAAGTAACTCTGACGGGGTACTGACCAGGCTCACTGGCAGGGAAGCCATACGTGTGTTCCTGCGTGACTCTGTTGGGGTAATGTCTATGCTTGCTGGTAGCAGAGCAACACCAGAGATGAAACTAAGACTATGACAACTATACTGCTTGTGCCTCATATACTCTTGAAGCCCAATCAAAAAAATTGTGTTGGCTTGGCTTGAAATGTGTGTCAACTAGCCAAGGGCTTGGAAGATACTACATCTTACAATCAAGGAGTGTGGAAACTAAGATGAACTTAGAACTGAACAATACTTTCGGCAGTGTTAGACTTTCTTTTCACAAACAAGGTCCATTCAGAGTGCTAGAGTTCTACCCATGTATCGCCAAGTGTTGTAGCGGATACAACCACCCTCCAAAATTTTTCCTTAGCTTCGTTTTGGAGCCTCCTTATCAACCTTTCATAGTAGCATGTCTTGCCTTGTCAAGTACACAAGCTTCAGTGATTTTCTTGTAGAATGACAGCCTGTCCATCAAAGTTTATTGCATCCCCCTCACAGGTTGTTTCACCAGACATGGTCCAGCTACAGGTTGAGTGACTTCCTCAAGAAATTGTGCAATTATAGAGGGGAACCAACCTTCCCTCTAGAAATTGTGCAATTATGTCTAGCAGCCTACTCGGATCCAGAATTACAGAAATCTCCTTGTCATTGTTCATTGAGAAAATTGCACAATTCCTCCCAGCAGGACTGCTCAGCCCAGAAATTGAGCCATTTTGGGTAGCAGTCAGCTGCTGTACTCAGAAATTGTGGAATCCCTCTCAACATCTAGCCCAACTCCGTCCCACAAAAGCGTATTTTTGCCTCCGAGCTGAGCAAACTCTTGCACGTGCAGTTGAGTTGCACGGTTCGCTCCGGGACTAGGCAAAACTAATTTGTATGCATGCACTGCTCCTCCCAAGGTAGCATGCAAAGGAATCCCTTGATTTAGGGATCTATTTTAGCAGTTGGAGGGTACATGCAAGGATCCTTTCAGAAACCTCCCACCAAGTGTTTCTCTCCTAAGATTTGTGGCATGCGCGTCGCAACCTTGATTTTATCGAAACTCATCAATCGGACACTGTAGAGCTTATTCCGCACATCTATCTTGCATCTCTGACATCCCACATTTCGTCCTTATTCCGCACATCTATCTTGCATCTCTGACATCCCACATTTCGTCTAGGAGTCATAGGCACATTCAACTCAATCGTTTTGGGGTAAGCCCTCTTTCCATGTCTTGCATTACTTTTCTCGCACTTTTTTTGTTTTTCTTTTTATAAATGTTGTTTGCTGGATTTCAATGAGTGCTTGCTGTCGTTTTGATACATACTAGCTTGTACTAGCACCATTTCAGTTTTCTTTAACATTTCACTGATGTTGCATGCATGACACTGTTTTGAAAGGGCGGTCATCATTGCGGCTTCTCGCTTCACACACATGTATCTTTTCCCATTTTCTGAGTCATGCACTTTTTTTTCATGAATGATCATTCACTCTTGTTTGCACTCATCTCATCATGCTTTCACACTTCTCATGTTTTTAGTTGCCACTCGGCTGGACTGGGCTACCTTGCCCCAAATCGTGCCTTGCGAGGCTAGCACTGCGCATTTTTGGAAGCGAAGGCTCTGCCCTCCCTCGAGAAATTGCGCAAGTCTAGCCAGGCACTAACCTCCAATCTTGCTTTGCGCAATTCTTGGAAAGAATGTCCTGTTGGCCCCAAAAACTACGAATGCGATTTGTCGTTTACATGTCACTGCTGACTGAAATTGCGTATGCACAGTTTCAGTCCTTAACAAGCTAGGTTGGACTATGCATTGCACAGTTCCAACATTCAGTTAGACTCCCAACATCCCAAAATGTACTTTGTGCATTTTTGGCAGTCATTCTCCCAACCTCCCAGTAGAAATTGCGTAACTTTCATGATCAGTCACACAGGTATGTTGCAAGTCAGCTCTCAAGTTGGTTTTGGTTTTCGACTAACATATTTCTTGCTATGAGTGTTTCCATGTCTCCAGGTTTTGCAAGTGTTCATCTTCCTCTCAGCAGCATAAGTACAATGGTTTCTAGGAGAGAAGAGTTAAATACATCGTTCATAGCACACTTAGGGATGCAGTTGATTAAGTGTTTATGAACTTGCCTACCTACGAAGCCATCAAGTTGTTCATAGAGAAGGACATCAAGATATGATAGTAGCAGCACCATCAACAGCAGCTGAAAGAAACATACCAAATGTAATGAACTGAAGCGGAAGGTTGTATCAGGAAGCTCCACTTGTGATAAAAGAATCTTTGGAGACTCAGGCTATGAAGTGACGGCATGAAGATCACGCAACGACAAATAATGGAATAGAGAAGGAGTTGCATGTGCTGAAGCAACAACTTATGGAAAAAGAGGAGTTTCATAGATGAGAGAATGAGTTGCAACAGGAACAGGTATAGTAGCGGGTGCAACATACACTCAAGGATGAAACTTGGCTCGTACAAGTTATAGATCCATCCCAGCAACTGGCATGGACCAGACATGGTGAGCGGTGTTGTTGATCGGATGCAATGGAATTCAGCAGCATGCATGTCATTCTGTACACACATTTGATCTAACCCATTTGGCACTCACTGAGGCAAAGACAAGAAGCAAGTCCGACTGGAGTTGAACATGCAGTTGACAATTGATGCACATGACCACCAACACACACTAGAATATCAGCATAGACACTATGCATTACTGTGTTACTAGTTCGGCTAGACCCAAGAAGACCATGTGCATGTTAGAAGACGAGTTGGATGGAGGATCCACACCATTACACCAAGATGCAACAGAGGCAAGAGATTGCTTCAACAAGATTTCACCATGGAGCGCATGCATACCATCATGGACGACTAGGGTTGGCATCAGCTCAACACCTTCACCATCACAAGCATGTCAAAGAGTTGGTCTCATCACAATGGACCGAGCGTTAGTGATGTCTTGCATGGCTTGCACAAGCCATTTTATCTCACATGGGCACATGTGCATTATAATGTAACATTTTTTCAAGTGTAAGTTCAAGTATTGATAGTTGGATGTAATAGTCATAGAGTAGATGAAGAGTCATGAGGGTAGATGAACTATCATAATGGGGAATATCAAGGGTCGCCCCATCCTTTTCTATAAATAGAACCTCATAACTTATTGTAAATGATTTTGGTCAGCCAATTTTCTGATAGGACTATGTTAGAGAAAGTTTGGACACTATTGTGACGAGCCTTGGCTTCTCCACTACGCAAAGCTAGTACATCTCTTTGGAGGAGCAGGCGATTGTGGCTATAACATTCTGTTGTCAGAACTAGTTGTTGGACATGGATGTATTGTATGACTGGAACTTACACTTCTTAATATGATAGATCCAACACATTTCATACACATGTTGTATTGTATTCTATGTTATTTGGTTTACTCTAATTGATATATGTACTTACTTTTTTACGCATGCATGTACGGAATTTTCTATGTATGTATGTATGAATCCTTCTAGAATGTGATCTTGGTTTAACCATCACTTTTTAGTGCTAGCTTACTTTCCTTCCATGTTGTGATGCATATTTGCATGTGTGTTCCCTTCTTAACTCTGTGCTATCACAGGTTTCCAAAGGGTGCACACATCTCAACCCATGTGTGTTTGAACCTCTCATGGACCTTCCTTGGCTTGGTTCAGCTATCACACCCTTGCTACCAACCGAGACATCTTACTTGCCTCTGTGCGAAATCGCGGTCAAGGCATTACCATACAACCCACTGATGGGACTCCTACACCAAATGGTTTGAGGTCTAATTGGGACTTCTTATCGGGGAGATCTCCTTACATGTTGGTGGGTACAACACCATCAAAAATATCTATTCCCATATTTTTTCTATTGTTTTCAGTACTCTTTGCACTATGTGTACGTACCATTTGTTTCCATTTATGGAATTTTATCCTATTTTTGTCGTTTTATGCATTTCTACTATTTATGGTGAATATTTTATTGATTCATATTTTAATTTGATAATAATGGTTCCTGATGAATGTTCGATGCGCATTTTTGTAACGATCATCTGTTATATGTTTGATCGCAATTTGTATTTAACGAGTAGTAATTAACAATGCTTTTAGTGATAAATGACCATATTTGTATGTTTACGTTGAATATGATTGATATCCATTGAAAGAAAAATGATGTTCCTTCAACTATTCCTTTTTCATATGTGATTTCCATATTAATAAGATATTCTTGCCAACCTGAAACCATTGTTTGACTTTTTATAGTGTCATTTGTTAAGTGTTTTTCTAGGAAATGCAATGCATATTGGTTCCTTCCCATCAGTGCATTGTAGAAGGATTGGACAGTGTAGAGCCTTAAATATATTTCATCAGATTCAGGTGTTATTAACTGACAAATTGTAGTGAACATGTTATTGGGGCATTTGAGCATAGTTATTCTTTCTTTATGCAATACATGAATTTTGATTTCATAAACAATGGATTGGTAATGTTTTTCAAGATATTTGGAAAGAGACGAAAAGTAATAATTAGATACAAAGTTTCATCTAGGAAATATTTTGTACAATAGAGGCTCAAAATGTCCATTAACAGGATTTGTATCATGAAACAAAATGTTTAGTGGAATTGTATCTAGATCGTGATTAAAGAAGAAATAACTTGTTTTCATTATTAGTGACCAATCTCCAATTGGTATGTTCAACGACTGGGATAGCCATCATATGAAAAATGTGTCTCCCATACTCCTCTTTCAGATTGGCAATTAATATTTCAAGCAAAGAATATTATTTTATGAAGATATGTGTCAACATCAGTAATCCCATGAAGTTGATACAACATATCATGAGCTTGTTCATATTGGTATAATTCTTTTTTCCCTCTATGTCATTGCGATCAAGACAACTAAGGAAATGGTTTATTATTCCATTTTATAGTTCAATGGATGAGTAACGAAAGTCCAGTAGAACTTTAAATGCATTGAACAAACAATCTCCAACAGTATATACAAATTGTTGCAGTTTGAAAATATTTTTCTTGGTTAAGATATCATCAATATCAGCATCTGTGTGACATTGTTTTGTCGAATGGTACTTTTCAACATCCAATATTTCAACCATTTTGTATGTAATTATTCTTGAAATTTGTATTATGATTTGTTTGCTAATTTCTATGTACGTTAGATTCATTTTTCTTAAAAATGGGAGAGTGTTCAACTCTTTTTTGTTTTATCAGGGATATGTATTTGATAATGTTTACTAGGATAAAATATTGATATTAGTTTGATATTGTCTATGTGATTTGGAATTTTTAAAAAAGGCACACAACTTTGCAATTGACTAGCTCTTATTTTTCACTTCTTTGTATTTTCAAAATATCACTGTAAAACAAAGCATATGTGACATTGATCATTATTTGTGAAGATATGAACTTCACATAGAAGCTATGCACTAACTACTAATAATTGGAATTTTTATACAATAAGAAGTACCAAAGGAACATTATATGTTTTTTTATTAGTAAAACATATTGCACGTTAATTTTTGGCATAAAATACATAATATTTTTTCTATATATATGATTTTAGAAGTCCTTTATGTAAATTTCCCCTTTACGATTTACCACATAATAAAATTAATCACATCACTTCTACATACTTCATCTTGATGCATTACCTATACATCAGTTGTATGTATGATGAGTCACTGGTGATTAAGATGTTGACATACTTAGAATGACAGTAGATGAAAACCATAGTGGTTTCAAAGGTAGCATTATTTGGATTGTTAATGGTATCATTTACAGCATGTATGATGGACTTGTGTACAAGGACAATGTAGCAGTGGATTCAGTGCAAGTGGAGGTTTTCATTTATCTGCTTTGTGAATATAACAACAAGTAAAGGTAACTAATGTGGCTTTGTATCATAGTGTTTGTTAGGCATTAAAGGCATTATTGACAATGCTAGAAATAACAAATAACTTTCTACCTACATATGACTAAAGAAGTTGCAAATAAAAACCATGTATCAAATGTAATTGCATTACTATAACGTCATTGAATTTCCTATGCACCTTAATAAATGCGCTAATTTAAGCAAAAGATATTTCACTAAACCAATTGACAATGAAATAGTTTTAGTTTCTATAATCATTCATCTTGTATTAAAGATTGTAGGTATAGATAGAGGGGATAAATTACTATGGAATATATAAGTCCATGTAATATCTACTGATTTTAGCATTATAATTTGTAAATTTTTTCTCTTAGATGACGTTTGGTGAATCAACAAATTTATTAGTTAAATCACACAAATAAATGTGTTCCATGTTGACCTTTGGCACTCCTTCAGTGTTCTCTGGATATTAAAAAATATGTTGTACACAACAACACCAACATTTGCACCAATTTAAGTTGCATCTAATCCACATGCTATGACATTTCCATTTAAAGTATTCACCACTTGTTTTACTCTCTACTTTACCACCACAATATAATCAATAATTATCAACCTATTCTTCTTCCATGAGTTATTGTAGTGATTTTGAGGATTACATGATAGCACACCCCATGATTCCAAATTATTCACAGTAAGTGCTTAACATTGATTTTTAATAGATTCCACTCAAACTATCAGATGAGACCTCTCTTCATTACACCATCAAGAGAAAGAAAAATATAACTATTTAAAGAATTCACCTCTTTAAAATATTATGAGTATCAACTAAAAAAATAAATATCAGAGTTATAGCTGTAAACACTAACCTCATTGTATAAAATAGTTCAAATTTTGACAAACTAACATTTTATTTCCTATTGTATCCTTTTTCAATTGATCACAAAGTGAAAATGGACTTGGGCAGTTTAATTCTAGCTTACAATTCTTCAAATTCTAACATAGTTTTGATAGTATGTGTGCTTGTAGCTGAAAGTAATCACTACAAGCTTTGTGTGCTCTAAACTCTCTCTAAACTCTCCAAAGAACACTGATATATTTGATTGTGCAAAATGGAAGAAGGTGTGTTATTACATGTGGAGCAGTATCACATATTTGGCAACATTTGCAGTAGTGAAGTAATTGTACATTATTATGAAATCCAAAATTTTGCATCTTCACAAGTAGAGAAAGTTGATTATTTCTAGCACCTAGAAAATCTTGAAGTCATATATATATATATATATGGGGGAAACCATGAACATTTAGATAAAAATATGGGATGTTACAAGATATGTCAATGTTTTCAATAACTTTGTATCTCCTATAATATTCCCAACAGTGGATCTTGGTAACTATTAAATGTTATCCAATGAAATAAATGTTTCATTCAATGCATTCAAATATCAATCCTCAAAACCAATTGAACTATATAGATGGTAGAGAAAATTGATTATACTTAATATCCTACATAGTTTCATACCAATCCTATTAGTTAAGGTCAAGGTTGGGCTAAACATCATCTATTGTATCACTAAATTGGCTAGAGTTTATCTACAGAATGATGTTTCTAAGTGGGTATCATCATATATTCTTCTTATTTCAAATGTTAAATGGAATGTAAGTGGTGTCTACTACCTCCATGCAATGCCACCATTAATTTATATGGATTTGTCTTAGTTGAGGAGATAGTGATTATTATGCTTTCTTGATCGATATTTGATTGATATGTCAGTTGGAAAAGGTGACAAAATTCATATTGCATTCGTTCCTTCTGTGGAAAGTATGGAAGGCAAAATAATCTATGTGTTGATCGCATTATCAACACAACATAATCGTTTTAGTCGTTTTGGATGGAGGTGACATCTGAAACTCTGGATCACCTAAATATAGCCTGAATATTCTGGTATCCGTAGTCGAGAAAGTGGCCCACGTGGAAATGATGTCAGTCAGGTTAAGATCTAGAAATGTGAGAATGAGTCACGCCACTATATTATGAAAATTTATGAAAATATCCCAAAACTAAATTTAATGAATCATAGCACATGAAAAAATATAGATTAACTAAGTATGAACTTTTCAATTCATGTGTCTATTTACAGTAAATCCATGACTATACAGATTAAGAATCTTATTGTCTTATAAGAATGTCTTAGTAGCACAACCAGTTGAGAAAGGGTTTCATTAGTAAGGAGGCTTTTGTTCAAACCTAACTGCAGCCTCTATGCTTTAACCAATACAGGAAACCATAACTTATTTCACAATCAAAATATATTATAACAATATGACAAGATTCTTAACTATGGATATTCACTCCCACTTTACCATGGATATTATTAACTTGTAAATAGGCTTTGTTACAATACCATGGCTTATCAATACCACATGCCCAAAAAATATAACTTATTTCACAAAAAAAAATTATAACAATATGACAATATTCTTAACCGGGGATATTCACCTCCACTTTAACCTATATATTATTAACTTGTAATAGGCTTTGTTACAACACTATGGACCAATACCATGGCTTACCAATACCACGTGACCAAAAAAGATCACTTATTTCATAATCAAAATATTTTATAACAATATGATAAGATTCTTTAACCATGGAGATTCACTCCCACATTGCCATTAATATTATGAACTTGTAAACAGGCTTTGTTACAATACCATGGGCCAATACCATGTCTTATCAATACCACATGCCAAAAAATCATAACTTATTTCACAATCAAAATATTTTTATAACAATATGACAAAATTCTTAGCCATGCATATTCACCCCCACTTTTTACCATGGATATTATTAACTTGTAAATAAGCTTTGTTAACCATGGGAAAATACCATGACTTATCAATACCACATGCCCAAAAACCATAACCTAATTCACAATCAAAATATTATAATTACTTTTGAGATATATATAAACTCTCAATCCTCACGACTACTAAAATTAATCTCATAAAAATTAAATCAAGGTTTTAATAAGATTAAAAATGAGAATAATTTTATACGTAAAGATGATGTGAAATTTATATAATATGAATAATATTATCAAGGAATAGCATAGATCCATCTCAACTAAGGATCCAAGTGATGAGAGAAAGCAAACTAAATAAAAGTAATAGAGGAAAGCTAATGCATGATTCTTTTTAAGTTTTTCATTTTTATTTTTTTTGACATGATTGATCCAAAATATAGGTTGAATATTTAATATTTCTTGATAATGTGATTAATCCGAAAGACATCTATCTATTGTTTAGTAACCAATTGAGTCTTTTAAAATTTAGATAATTTCTTAAACACAATACAATGGGATCAAAATTAAGAGAGAGGGGGTGGGGGGGGAGGAAAATTGTGAAAGTGTTAGACAGTGGAGAGAGAGAGAGAGGGTGATGAGGGGGGAGAGAGAGGGAGGAAAATAGTGAAAGTACTCGAGGGTGGAGACAGAGAGTGATGGCGGGGAGAGAGAGCGATAGAGAGAGAGAGATGTAGTTGGAGTGGGATAGAGAGAGAGGGAAGAACAAAGAAATAGAGATGGAGGTGGAGAGAGAGAGAGGGAGTGACAAGGGAGAGATAGAGAGAGAGTGAGGGAGAGATGAATGGAGGTCAAAGAGAGAAGAGAAGAGGAGAGAGATAGGGAGAGAAGGGGAAGAGAGAGAGGGGGGGAGATACAAAGATGGAGGGGGGAGAGAGAAGGAGAGAGGGAGGGAGATATTGATGGAGTTGGAGCGAAGAGAGAGAGAGAGAGAGAGAGAGAGAGAGAGATGGGGGAGCGAGGGAGAGGGAGAAAGAGATTAATTTGAAAGGGGAGAGAGAGGGAGAGAATAATAAATACAGAGGGAGAAAGGTGGAGAGAGAGAGGGAGTGACGAGAGAGAGAGGGAGAGAAGAAGAAATATAGAGGGAGAAAGGTGGAGAGAGAGAGGGAGTGACAAGAGAGAGAGAGAGAGAGAGAGAGAGAGAAGATGAACAGAGAGAGAGGGAGATAGATATGGAGAGACACTACCTCTATTTTGGGGTGAGATAGAGAGAGGAAATAAGAAAGAGACACATAGATACAAATATACATATTATATAGTGTTATATAACCAACCTAGATCCATCTTAACCCTGAATCTATGTGCCGAGAGAGATCAAATCTCTCGAGGTGCAAACCTTTCCTCACATTTTGCAGTGAAAATAGAGGTCTACACCTCGAGAGATTTGATCATTCTCTACGCTTGATAGGTTTGGGTTTAAGATGGATCTAGGATAGTTATTTACTTCAATTCAGGGTAACCATAATGCTACATAATTGGTTAATCTTAAAAATAAGATAATATTTAAAAAGTTAAAAAAAAATTAGTTATTTTATTTATATATTTTTTTTGTTTAAATTTAATAAAAATGAAAATAAGTATATAATAATTTTATATAAAATTATTATTTAGATGAATAGTATATAAAATCAAATATAGATGATTTAAAGGTATAAGGGAAAAATGTATATGATGAAGTTATTAATATATCACTTAGGAAAAGGAAGAGGTGAAATGAGGGTACTTGCGGAGTATCCACTCCCTGTAGTTTTGATTATCAATTCCTTTCTAGTAGGTAAAGGGTTGTAATCCTCGGGAGAGTTGGAAGATCACACAATATGCTATAGTCTAAGTTGAGTTATTCAATTACTCGAATTAATGGTGGGTTGTCTCTTGTACGATGCTAGGGGAAAGGGGGATAATTTATTGACGAAACCAATAATTCTATAAAGAGATTAGTCAATCTAGAAAATTAGGTATCGTTAAAAAGTTTTAAAGATTTAAAAAGCTTTATTTAATCTAGAAAATTACATATTGTAAAAAGATTTAAAGGTTTAAAAAGCTTGATTCAATCCAGAAAATTACATAGTGTAAATAGTTTTAAAGATTTAAATATTTGAAAAGTGTAAATTATATTTGAAATGTTTAACGGAAAATAATGTAACATATTATAATTTAATAATTTTTGATAAATTATTTCACTTACAGATGATTTGATGGATGTTCTAAAAAAATAAATATAAATGTGTTTGATTTATATAGACAAATAAAGATGACTTGAAAGATGTTCTAGAAGAGGAATGAAGAAAGTCTTGGGATTTTATATGTTGTGTAAAAATAATGGTGTATTATATAATTTTCTTTTTCCTTGTCTTTGTTTTGAGGATTAGTGGGTTGAAATTGCAAAATATTATAGTTTTGGCCCAAAAAAAATAGAACTAGAAAATATATGAATATTTAGGTATTTATGTAAATATTTTATTCACCTAACAATATATATATGTGTGTTTTACTATCAATACAATTATAAATTTATTTTAAAATTTGTAATTATATCAATAAGATCAATATGTTGATAAATATATGTAAATACTAAAAAATCACAAAGAATCAATATATCATTGAAATTGCAAAATGCACGATATCTTTTGGTTCAAAACATATAAACCCTCGATCCCAAAAGTGTTTTTAACTCCACTAAAAACTAATAATATAAATCATCTCCAAATGTTGATACGGTGCCACTGTTGACTATAGTGAGCCACGCATATGTTACGCAAATATAGGTGTCGACTGGGTGCTATTGTTTGCTACACTGAGCCATGTGTAAGTTACCCAAATTTCATGACTTATTTCATGAGGTAACATTCGAGCATTGGCTTCAGGTATTGCTTGGAGCCACTCTTGGGTATGGCAACGTATCATCGATCATATTGAATTTAGATAGCCATCTGACATCCATTAGGCCTATAAATTGTTACCAGTGACGCATGTAACTTCAACACATTCATTTAGGTCCCTTGTAATGTACGCAGGTAATTTATATTGGGTATCTTTCGCATTGTAATGTTTAATTTCACTACATGGTTTTGAATGTAAGAGAACTACTTGGATTCATTTCATCCTTGCATAGGAAGGAGAACCTGATTGTGCAAACAATTGGGAGGCAATAGGAAATCAAGTACTGAAATAGTTGGTTGTTTTATATGTATGTTATCCTCCAACCATCATAGCTAAATCAGTGTCAACTTCATCAGTTGCACTAATAGTCACAATTTGCATTGTAAGCTCAATAGTTGGATGGATTGTCGAGGGTGTATTAAGCAAAACAATTCCTACCAGTGTTGAATCCTAATTGAAGCTCATAACTATGTTGGAAATTGTATTCATCCTTATAGGATGGGTAGTCATAGGATGGACATTGATGTAGAAAATCATGTAGATTCACAAGCTAATGCAATTTGTTAAAGCAAGAGATAAGAATCTACTTCTACTCTTTACAGCAGAAGCCCATAAACATTGAGCAAAGAATAATCAATAGAGGAAGAGAAACAAATGCACATAACCTAATAAATATCCGAGGAAAGCCACGACTTAAAACCCCACTATCCGTTTTGTATTAATCCAAAAAATCAAGATGACCTTACAATGTTTGTTCTCTCTAGAACAATCCCAGCACTCAACAGTTTCAATCTCCAACTCATAAGAAAGCTCAAGGCCAAAGCTTAGCCTCTTCACAAGCTCTCCAAGTCTCTATTCCAATGCGTAATTCCTATGGACGATAGCTTGCATTTAAAGGGAAATAAAGTCTCTAAAAATTGTGCAATCCCTTCAGGATCAGTTCCTGAATGCACGCAATATCAGTGCAACTCAGAAAAATCTAAAACAAATAGTACATTGTCCCTGCACTCTAGTCTTGACTGGGTTTTTCTCATAATCGACATGCATGCGTTTATGAGGAGTAAATATTCAGTTAACTAGAGTAGCACTAGTAGAGTTCATTAGTGACACCATTGACTGTTAACTCAAAATTAGTTCTCTGATCGGTTTGAGAACTAATTTAACTAAACTAAATCATGAAACTAAGTACTCTATTTTAAAACTCACAATTAACTCATGCTGGACTCCTACAAAGTAGGGAGAACATACACACGACTTCCAAAAGACTTCCAACTCGAAATTCCTAGGTTAAGTAAGTTTAATAAACTTAATTTAACTATTTTAAGTTACTATGAGGATAGAATTCGAAGTTAATTTCCAGTTTAATTCAAGGACAAATTAAATTGGACTCTCTTGTTTCCATTTCTCAACACTCCATCTCAACAAGAAATGGATTATCAGCTACCTCGATCTTTTCTCTGTGAAACTCGAATTTACATCTTGATAATGCCTTTGTCAAGATGCCAACACCTTGCTCCTCCGTGGGAATGTAATCTAACAACATGACATGCCTCAATACATAATCTCTGAGATGATGATACTAGATATAAATATCCTTGGACCGATCATGAAAGACTGGATTTTCAAAGAGTTTAATACAACTCTGATTATCACAATAAATCACTGTCAGATCCATTTGTTGACCAAACAAACCAACCAGGATCTTCCCCATCTAGATAGCCTCACATGCTGCCTCACTTGCAGCCATGCACTCTGCCTCTGCCCAACTGAGGACAACTGATCTTTGTTTCCTGTTGTACCAAGAAACTTCCACTGACCCAATACTAAAGATCTCTCCTGATGTGCTCTTCCTTTTCGATGGACTCTTGCCCAATATGCATCGATGAAACCTTGAAGCTTCATGCCCTCTGTCTGTATGTACCATAACCCAAACTTAGTAGTGCCTCTGAGGTATCTCAATACATGCTTTTCCTCCTTCCAATACAGCTTGGTAGGCTTAACCATTGCTTGATTAATTTGGTTAACTTCATAGCACACATTTGGTTGGGTGTTCACCAAGTAGATGAGTGAACCCACAAGATGCCTATAAACAATAGCTTCCACTACTTCCCCTGAAGTAGCATCCTCCTTCCTCCAATTACCAGCTAGAGGAGTCTCCATGGGTTTACTGCTCTCCATGCAGAATCTCTTGAGTATCTCGTTGCATACTTTCCCTAAGATACAAACAAATCCCCATCTCCCTATCATACCTCCATGCCAAGAAAGTAATGCATGAGCCCCATGTCCTTCATCTCAAACTCTCTTGCAAGGTCCTCCTTGCAAGATTTCATGAGCTTTTCATCATCTATCAGTATAAGATCATCTACATAAAGTACAATGATCAAAAACTTACCTTCCACCACTATGTGATATAGGTTCACATCCGCTTCACTCTTCATGAAGCCTAACCAAGTGAAGTAGTTATCTATCCTGGTGTGCCAAGCACGAGGTGCTTGCTTCAGCCCATACAACTCTCTCTTGAGTTGGCACACATGTGACTCATGGTCCAAGGTTTAAAAACGTTCGATTTGCTCGATGTACACCTCTTCCTCAATCATGCAATTGAGGAAGGTAGTCTTTACATTCATATGATGGATCTTCCAACCCATCTATGCTGATAGTGCCAAAATAGATCTGACTGATGAGTACCTTGCAACAGGAGGAAAGGTCTCATCATAGTCAATCCCCTGCACCTATGAAAAGCCATGGAAAACAAATCTGGCCTTATGCTTCTCCATGCTACCATCTGCAGCTTGCTTTACATGTAAAGCCAACAGGAGCTCACAACTGGCTTGCCCTCCGGTCTTGGGACCATATCCCAAACACTATTTCGAACTATGGAGTCATAATCCTCCACCATTTCATCAACCCAAACCGGCTATGGCACTGCTTCCTGAAAGGAAAATGGCTCTGTCACAACACATGCACCCATAAGTGCCATGTATCTAGTGTACCTCTCTGGTGACCTCCTGTGTCTGCGCTGAGAAGAGGATTCTCCCACATTCTCCCGTGCATCATCCAACAATTTGTTAGCCTCTCTAGTGTTCTTTCTTACCTCTCTCGAAGACTCTGCCTCAGTGGATGTCTCCACTCTCTGAACCTCTACATGTGGCTGCTCCACATCAATCTGAGACCCCTTAACCTTAGGATCTAAAAGCTCCTCATCCAAATGTAGCTCAAGCTCCCTCTTAATGGATACTCACATGGCCTTCTCTTGATCGAACCTGATATCCCTGCGAACCACTATCATCCAATTAGTCAGCATGTACACCCGATAGTTGTGTGGTGTATCAGTGTACCCCACAAAGATCCCAAACTCTATTGTTGGCTCAAGCTTTTTCCATACATCTTTGGTCACACGGCAATAAACTGATGACCCAAAAATCCTGAAGTGACCAACATCTAGCCTCTTACCGGAACAAGCCTCCTTTGTTGTATTCATCTCAAGTATTTGATGTGGGCAATGGTTCTGAACATAAACCTTTGTTTTGCATGCCTCAACCCACAAGTGTAGTGGTAGGACATGATCATACAACACCACCCTTTCTTCCGCTACTATGCTCTTATTCTTCCTCTCAACAACCCCATTCTATTGAGGGTTATGAGGTTTCATCAACTCTCGTTTAATCCCTTCCGCTGTATAGAATTTCTTAAACTCATTGGAGACATACTCACCACCATTATCACTCTATAGAGCTTTAACCTTCTTGTGAGACCCTTTCTCTACCAATGATTTGAACTCGCAAAACTTTGTAAAAGTTTGATCCTTTTTCTGTATAAAAATACCCACCATTTACGAGAATAATCATCAACAAATATAACATAATACTTGTGTTTGGCCATAGATGTTGTCGAGAATGGTCCACACACATCTAAATGGACTCTCTCTATAATAGACCCTGCTCGATTGTCTCTGCCTCTAAAGGAAGACTTGGTGTATTTTCCCAAAGTACAACCCTTGCATGTATCAACTTGCTCAAGGGTACCTTTCAAAAGACCTGTAGAGATTTGTTGCAATATCTTCAAAGCCCCATGATGAAAATGGCCCGGTCGCCTATGCCATGACTCACCAACGTCTCAGCTCAACAATTTTTTCCGCTTTTCAAACCAAAACAACACAATCCTCTACCTTTATCTTATAGAGATTATGAATTTGAATCCCTATATTCTTTACTTGACCCATGGCTATGTGTCAAAGGAACACCTTTCCTTTAGAAAATATCACATCATAGCATCTATCCCCAAGCATAGCAATGGATACTAAGTTCTTCATGAGTTCGGACACATGCATAACATTCTTCAAGGTGAGTGGAGCCGCATGCTCCCACTGAAAAGTAATAGTGCCCACACCAGTAACACTGTACTTACCGTCATCACCCATATCGATATGAATATTGAGATATTTCTCCTCCAGTTCACTAAATAACTCTTTGTCGCCAGTCATGCTGAAAGAAGCTCCACTGTCTAAGTACCAAACAATTCCCATCATTGAAGACACCATGCATGTAATGAGGGAAAAGTCCAATTCGAATTGGGAGGCCAAAGCCTCACCCACCGCTCCTCCTAAGGGCTTCTCCTTGGAATTCTTCAATGGACAATTTGTAGCAAAGTGTCCCATCTTCTCGCAATGAAAGCATTTAACCTTTGTCATGTCCTTGTTCTTACCTCCATAATAAGAATCTAATTTGGAATAATAAATTATACCTTTCCCCTTCCTCGCCTTAATTTCTAAGTCATAGTTATCTCCATCATCCTTCTCTGATGAAGAGCCATCCATGGTGTTCTTCCTTACCTCATCCTGCATCAAATCTGACCATAGTCATCTGGCGGCTTCTCTCGACCATTGAAAGAGTCCTGATAACTATGCCAACTCTTTGGGAGTCCAAGAAGAGAAAGGCTCACCATATCCTCCTCAACAACCATGATTCCAACACTTCCAAGTTCATCTCGACATTAAGTGAACTTGGTCAAGTACTTTGGAATCATCTCGCCTTTCTCCATCTTGATTTTATGAAGTTTATCCTTCAGTGCCAACTTCCTTTGATCACTTCTATTCTAATACAAGTTTCTCAATGTTTTCCACATAGCATGTGTCATTTCCTTTCAATGGAGACTTGAAACAATATGATCAAAATCCCTCAAGGATCACCCTCCTTTCCTTCGCCACACACTTCTTCCACTCAACCAAGTTGTGTGCATCAATAGTTGTTGGCTTAGGAATTGTTTGTTCAACAAATTCCTTCAAGTCATTGTCGTCTAGCACAACCTCCATCCTATCCCTCCAAGCTATGCAATTCGAACTTCCTTCCAAGGCATACTCAAGACTTAACACATGGAATGCCATCTGTCGATCCCGAAGTATGTATTGCAAATTTGACTTTCACCTCTAACCCAAAAACTCAAAACTTTGAAATCTCCTATAGAGAGATGATTTTAAATCAGCGATATCTCCCTCAACCAAACTCTGATTTGTCCGACTGTTTTTTTGAATTTGGGTATACTTTCCCAAGGAATCTAGATCTGCAATTTTTTTTTGAAAATTTTGCAAAAAAAATCTCATATCTTCTGTGCAAACTCTCGGCCCAAAAAACAATCTTTCTCCAATACCATGTAGAAAATTGTGTAGATTCACAAGCTAATGCAAGTTGCTAAAGCAAGAGACAATAATCTACTTCTACTCTTTACAGTGGAAGCCCATAAAAATCTAGCAAAGAATAATCAATAGAGGATGAGAATCAAAGGCACATAACATAATAAATATACGGGGAAAGCCACAACTGAAAACCCCACTCTCTGTTTTGTATTACTCTGGAAAATCAAGATGAAATTACAATGCTTGTTCTCTATAAAACAATCTTAGCACTCAACAAATTCAATCTCCAACTCATAAGAAAGCTCAAGGCCAAATTTTAACCTCTTCACAAGCTCTCCAAGTCTCTATTCCAATGAGTAATTCCTATAGAGAATAGCTTGTATTTAAAGGGAAATAAAGCCTCTAAAAATTGCACAATCCCTTAAGGATCAGTTCTTGAATGCATGCACTATCAGCGCAACTCAAAAAAAATCTAAAACAAATAGTACAATGTCCCTGCACTCTAATCTAAACTAGGCCTCTCTTGAATTCAACATGCATAAGTTTCTGATGAGTAAATATTCAGTTAACTAGAGTAGCAATGGTGGAGTTCATTAGTGACACCACTAAATGTTAACTCACTATTAGTTCTCTCAATCAATATGAGAACTAATTTAACTGAACCAAATCATGAAATGATTCTTCTATTTTACAACTCACAATTAACTCACACTCGACTCCTACAAAGTAGGGAGACCATAAACATGACTTCCAAAAGACTTCCAAATCGAAATTTTTAAGTTAAGTAAGTTTAATAAACTTAATTAACTATTTTAAGTTGCTACGAGAATAGAATTCAAATTTAATTTTCAGTTTAATTCAAGGACGAATTAAACTGGACTCTCTTGTTTCCATTTCTCAACAATTGATTTCCTTTGCATGTTATCATGAAATATGGAAGCAGACAAGTTGGTGTGAATGGTATAACTAGTATTTGGTAGAGTATTTTTGGGCAGGACACATTTAGGAAGAATGAAAAAAGGAAGAAACAAAAACCAAAGGATGGATAACTTTTGGGCAAAGCTCGTGGAAGCGAGAGAATATCAGAGGAAGCTAAAGGAACATAAAAACATCCTTGATAACAGTATTCCCCTAATAATAAGGATAAAGAAAATACTTAGATGTGTCCTCATCCTGCAGTTTATTGTGGTCTTCTTTAGAAAAGTATCTTGTTTCCTCATAGAGGTTATCTTATATAATGGGGTTATCTACAAAATAGTCTCAATGTTATTAAAAGATCAAAATACCAATGTATAGGAAGAATTTTAATAGTACAAATAAATTTTGGAGAACATTCGGGATGTTGGGGAAGACCCTAAGAGCGCGTTTGCAACAAGTTCAAATGCCAACAAGCATGCACATAAACGTTTTGAAGATGGTTACAATGAGAGCAAAGGAGAATGCAAATCACTGGTTAGATTTCTAAAAGATAAGACATTGTCACGACCACCACTCATAGGTGGGATGCCATCACCACTATACATTGGCACATGTAGTTTTTTTGTTCCATGATGAACAATAGCAAAACATGTTCCCAAGGAACACATGGAATCCTTTTTCCCATTGAAATTCTTGTGCAAGACAGGGGATCAGTTAAAAGAGGAAAAATATTTTGAGTACAAGAGCGAAAATTCGTGATCATGGAAGCTAATGGCGATCTCAATGATCAATCTAATCACCTCTTTGTGCCCAATCATACCATGAGGCATGTAAATTGATGGATATGGTTGGCAGGTGGGAACAAGACTCTGATAGTTTGTTGTGGAAAGGAGCAGATAGAGAATTCGATAAATTAAGGGACCGAGTTTGACAAAATACTAATGAACACGATCAAAGTACTGTATCAATTTGTTGGATGGCTCAAAAGATCATCGATCTTGAAAACATGGAAAAAGAAGAGATCGAAAATGTAATTGCAAAGGAAGGTAATGGGAGGCGGTCCTCTCTTGTGGATTGGGAGGAGCTAGTGGTAGTGATCGCATTTTACAAATTATATAGCAGCAGTGAGTATTACTCAGTGGATAATTGTAGAAAATGTGAACAAGATTTGGATGAAAAGAAAGAAAAGAAATTTCTCGTTGCAATTTACATAGAGGGTAAATCCAAAGGATGCTGGAAGCATTAGGATGCAAGGTAAATTATTTTAGAATTGTTTCCCATGCTCGCAACATGAAAAACAACAAAAACATGAATATAAACAATTTAATGACACATAATTTTAAAAGCGAGAACCAAGGCCAAAAAGAAATGTTTATAAAGTTCAGAAATATTAAAGTAGACAATAAGAATTACCTTACTTGATACAACTAATCATTTGAATTTTTCTAGAAAAGTAGAGCCAACAGACTTGTGGCGCACTTGAACAATTCGATCCTCATGATAAGTTCACTTGTCGAAGTTCACTTGCAAAGTGGAGATTAGAAAATAATAACTTCCAGGATGGTGAGGAGAAAATTAAAGAGATTTGCATAAAATAACAGAGGTTTGCTTCTGATTATGATGCACAAAACAATTTTATTTCATTTAATCGTGTCTTTAATTTGGCTCATTTCTATATGCTTTGGATTAATTGTTGTGAATATATATATTTCTACATGAAAATACCTATGAGATCGACCAAATTGCTTTTGTATTGTTAGCTTCATTTCCTATATTTTTTATTTATTAAATTGCAAGAAGTCCTCTCCAATTTAATTGATTCCTGAAGAATGTATCTAGGGTCGGGTCCTTTCGGGAGCCTGAAATTTATGTGTCTAAAGTTCAATTCTCATGTATAATATGCTGAACTAATACATGGTTGATTGGGCAGCATTAGTTAACTATTACAAGGCCTTATTAGGATACTAACCTAGTCTATGATGCATGTCATATAATTGAATTATAGCGGGAATAAGTAATCACACCTTTCTATGAAAAAGTCCTTTTGGACTTTACTTTGTGATATTTACCACTAGTTCTTTTGGAAATAATATACTATTCTTAATGTTAATTGACCTTAGACTTTACTTTGTGATATTTACCACTAGTTCTTTTGGAAATAATGTACTATTCTTAATCTTAATTGAACTTATTATCACACTATACCTTTGCCCACTTTGGCATTGTGCTTGGAACCCTTGTCAAATAGACTCTTAGTATAGCCTTCTTATCATGGACACACATCAATGTACTTGAAAAATATCACTTACTTCAGTGTCTATATCCTTAATCCTCATAAACGTGATCTTCAAATCCTCAACCAATTTCTCAACATATTAAGGGAATAAGCATCAAGGATACTTTCTTTGAGTAAATATTTTTTGTGAAAGTGTGCATTATTACTAGGTTTTGAACTAGAAACTTATTTCCACTCTAGGAATTAGAGTTTCTAACTCACTGTGATATTTGGGTTACAAAATTATAATTTATGCTTCTATTTATTAAATGATAAGGCTCATAAATATGATATCCATTAGATTAACATCACCACACAAACCTATACTACTACGAACATGAAATATGTAGTAATTATCTTTCCAATCAACAATACAAACCATAAATAATGCACCTACCAAATTCACTCATTACAATACATTTTACAATAACATCTCTAAATTAATTGTCAATAAACACAAATATATGTGAATAATTCTTTTTATAAAAAAAATAAATAAATTATAAAGTTAGACATTGTTAAATTGCAAAACATTTCATATAATTAACTAAACTAATGGATAATTAAAGCAATACCAAGTGTGTAATCCTACAAGGCCACAGGGATAATTACCCTCACCCTTACTACCCCATTCATATCCAACCTTAAAACTCTTAAAAAATATTCAATACCCCCATAAAATAAATTGATGTTGTTTCTGGAATCACTAACATTATAATCATTCTGTGCAAGGAATTCAAAGTTGACTTGAAATAAAGTTGAAGATGAGTAAAGCTGTCTCGCAATTCTCTAGAATTATACGGCTTAGAGAATCTTTATAGTTCTCAATGTGTTAAATTTAAAAACTCAGCAATCTAGCTGCGGACAGGTTTATTTTTAAAACGTTGACAATATTTCGAAGCGGTTTCTAAATATTTTATAGAAAAATATGAACAAACGCCAAAACAATAGGTAGGGAAGGGGTCATTCAAATCAAAAAGTTGTATGGGTAGACAATTCTCTTACAATCATAATACACATACATTGTTTCTCTTCTCGAATCCATCGTATCATGCCACATTCCTGTGTATCACAACTTGGGACTAATATTGCAGGTCAATCTGTACTCTCCATAAAACGGAAAAATTTAAATAATCTCTTTGTATGTGAGATTATGATTATAGGAATGTGGCTCTTAAATTTTCTAAGGGGACCCTCATTCATTCACTTTTTCAATTCATTTCAGATTTTGTACAGACGGCTACTTTTACTTTTTAATTTGTTTAGGTGCTCCACTCCCCCGCAATTTTAATATGCGTTAAATTTTAATAAAAGATATATATTTTTTTATTATGTTTATAGATGATTTTGTTTTAATTTAATTATTTATGAGTTGAATATTAGGAATTTAATTTCCAAGTAATATTTTAGAATATTTATATTAATACGGTATGTTTATTTTGGATTTATCTTAATTCTGGATTTACCCAGCACAAAAACAATGAAATCTTTTTCAATTTAAAAAAAGTTTGCATCTCAAATTTTATTTTGTTTAGGCGCTCCACTCCACCACAATTTTAATATGTGGTACTTTCAAATAAACATTAGACTGTGCTTTTTTTTTAGTTTTAATAAAAGATATATTTTATTATTATGTGTAGAGGTGAATTTGTTTTAATATGAATTTTAGAATTTAATTTAATTATTTATTAATTGAATGATAAGAATTTAATTTCCAGTAATATTTTAGAATATTTATATTAATGGGTATGTTTATTTTGGAATATGGTGTTCAACCTAGATTTATCTTAATTATGGATCTACCAAGTACAAAAAGGGATGAAATTTCTTTCACTCTAAAAGAAGTTTGCATCTCAAATTTAATGTCTATCTACACTTAGTAACTCCAAAGTTAAAATAGATTTAACTTTGATCATACCATTGTGGAGATATGTGGTGTCCAGAGTCCTTACATATGTTTGTTATTTAGATCAAAAGGTAGGGAAAAGTTTAGGTGCTACTATTCACAGGTGGTCTTAATTTCCATGATTTTTCAAAAAAAACTTCAGAACTTTCATTATTTTCTAAAAATCATTTGCCCATATTTTACAGTATAAAATTATTTTAACTTAAGATTCACCAAAATTTTATAGGGACCATATAAAATCATTAAAATTTTGAATATTTTTAAAAGATATAGCCAACTAGTTTGCAATTTGCATATCAGTGACTAGTAATATTCTCCAAGGTTTCTAACCTTTAAGAAAATTTTCCATCCTTAAAATTTTACTTGTCAAAAGGAATAATTATATACTCAAGCAATAGCCATTTTTTCACAAAACTAGTTTTGTGCTTGTCTTTTAGAACAATCTCGATGTGATGGTACCTTCAAAATCTATCCATAAAGGAGTAGGTGTCTTTCCCTTCTGTTTTTTATAGTACTTCATCTGTGAATATGGTGGGGAATAGGTCATGTTCACATGCATCATTTAGTTTCTTCAAGTCCACACAGATCTTGATTTCGCCTGTCTTCCTAACTTGCAGCACCACTGGACATACCAATTTAAATTCTTTTATTAGTTTAACGATCCCTGCTTCTATTAATATATCTAATTCCTTTTTAGCTTTTTTCTTATAGATTGGATTCAACCTGGAAGGTATCTATTTTACTAGTTTTTCATCTGGCTATAATGGTAACTTTATTTCTCTAAGATCTCCTGTTATACCTTTCATCTATGAGAAAGAGGTCGGTAACAAGTCCTGATATTTGCACAGTAAATTGACAATTTTCATTATTGTTTTGTTATGCAACTATCTCACAAAATAGAATAAGAGATAGATAATTGACTTAAAAAGAACCTCTTCGAGGGGGAAACCTCCTTAACATTACACAAATGAACAAATCTTGGATGATTCAAATGACAAAACCTCCTTTCTACATATAAGAGTCTAAGGGGTCACAATATAATCAGAGCCAACATAACAATAATTATTTAAGGGAACAACAATAAAAATATGGGAACCACACTAATAACAATGAGGGAATACACTAGTGTTAGAGTGACCTAACATGTTTCCTCTTCCTAGTAGTCTCCAATAATAGCAAGCTTTGAATTTTCTTTAGTCCTATGTTTAATTTGCACATCTTGACAAGCTTAGTATAGTCTACAGATTCAAGTTTTAGACCTGCTACTAGTGCTCCTATTATGTTTCTGATAACTACAAATTTCTTGGGTTCTGTTCTTCTTCATATTCCTTTGTGATATTATAGAATTCCATGAATATTTTGGCATGCTAGTATTTTGGATGCACGGAATGCACAAATGTCAACTTCTGAATAACCTAATCCTTTGAATCAAAATTTTTCTCTTTCAAAACTTATAGTGTTATATCTATGGATTGATCATCTCATTCGATTCTAAAAGTTATCTTGAGGTTCTTAGACATCTCTACCCAATCTATTGTCCCTCTGTGCACTTCTAAATTTGTGGATTGATTCCTAGGGATAGTATTTAATGTATGTATGAACCTATGCACCCACTATCCTTCAGGTATCCCCTTCTTGGTCCATGCAAAAAAATACCCCTTTAGATGAATGGTTGGACACCCAAGCCAACATATTTAAATCCTTCATGTTTTGTATTTAGTCAAAATTGTATCTGCAACAAATTTTTACACGTTTTCCAATTTTCTATCTTCTCCTTGTGCACCACTAAACACCTTGTGGGAGTCACTTTTAGAGCGACAAACAAGGCCAACAACCACATATGTTATGGTATATGTGATTGAAATTTTTCCACAAAGGCACATACATTTATCATTCCATCATAGTTAGGAGAATGATATACCTTTGTTCTAATTCAGTGCATTGCGTAGGTAATACATGTGCATCTTCTATTGGACTCTTTGTGCAGGCAGCGCTGCCAATTTTTGAGGGCTTCATCCAAGTATGATGCACATGAATTAAAACTTCAGTAGCTTAGCACCCCATCATTATTCGAATTAATTTAATCATCCCTACGTGATGTCACATTTTAAATGTCATCGAGGCCTTCTGTGATGAATTCATATTTCAATGGTTCCACATAATGATTTCGTTCCATTCGATCTAATGGTATTGTCACCCTAATGTCTCCTGATTTGAAGATCATATTCCTTCTCTTATGGTTTATTATAACTTGATTATCAAAGTCCCAATCAATCCCAATTAATGTAGGATATGGATTGGTGTCATCTACAATCTCAATTACCTTGAAATCAACAATGCTTTTGACTCCATCAATATTTACTTCTACTTCCACCAATCTCCCATAGGAAATATTCTTGATTGATCAGTCATTCTTAGTTGAATAGGTGGCCAAATCAGCTTCGTTCTACTCGTCATTCCCATGTTTTGTTTGGAATAATGTTAACATTTGATGCTAGGTCTAGGACAATATTGTCCATGTCATATGCTCTTATTTGCACAGTAAGTTTGAACTCCTAGTTTGTTATTTTCATATGCATAATATGCTTAACTATGCACCATGGGATTTATGCTATAGGCACTTCCTGTCCTTGTTTTCATTGGACGACCATCCTATGTAGCTTACATACAGCTGGTCTATCATTCATTAAGTTTAAAAAAATATCCAAGAAATTATTGATGGGGCTTACCTATCCTCCTCCCTCTCTTGTTGTGAACTTATAGTATATATGAGGTATGCCACCGTACATGTAATGCTTGTTGCACATTTGAACTTGACAAACCCCATTCTGTCACAACCAACTCTCTTCTTTCTTATTTATATGTTTTCTTTTCCTTGACCAAATAAAACTTTGGAGGTGGATCTACTACTTTTCTCTCCTTTTGATATGGTTGGATCCCTATTCAATTAGCATCTACTCCTCTCCTCACTCCTCCACATGCAATTTCTCCTACTTGTGGTCGAGTTGTGCACTCTTAAGTAGCTATCATATGCATATTCTATCCCTTCTTCTCTTGCCACTTTGTAATAACATGAGGAAAATCCTCAATAGCATGGCCTAACTAATTACAATAGGTACATGTCTTTGATACCTTAGGTAAATACCATGTGATATGTTTCAGTCGCCTACAATTATTAAAAATGATTGAGCCCCTGCCTCTTATGAATATTGCTCTTCCTCTACCTGGAAATCCTTGTCCTCTTCCTTGCATACCTTTGCCTCTTTGTGGGTCGTATCCTCTAATGTGTTATAGATTGGCATTAGACCTTTGGAACCTTATACCTCCTACACCCTATATGTATGAATAATGTTCTCCCTCAATAAATCCAATGCATGAAGATATGTATTTCATGCCCTTTTAACAAAAAAAATTCACAGAAAAATGTTTTAACTGAGATTTGGTACTTCTGCATCATTGGAAAAGATGTGGGTATATGTTCCCTCTGTAGAAAATCCTATGGATTCACAAGCTAATGCAGTTTGCTAAAGCAAGATACAAGAATCTACTTCTACTCTTTACAGTGGAAGCCCATAAATATTGATGAAACAATAATCAATAGAGGAAGATCATCAATGGAACATAACATAATAAGCATCCGAGGAAAGACACAACTCAAAACCCCACTATCTGTTTTGTATTAATCCAGAAAATCAAGACGAAAATACAATTCTTGTTCTCTCTAGAATAATCCTACCACTCAATAAATTCAATCTCCGACTCATAAGCAAGCTCAATGCTAAAACTTAGCCTCTTTAAAATCTCTCCAACTCTTTATTCCAATGTCTAATTCCTATGGAGGATAGCTTGTATTTAAATGGAAATAAAGCCTATAAAAATATTGCAATCCCTTAAGGATCACTTCCTGAATGCATGCGTTATTAGTGCAACTCAGAAACATCTAAAACAAATAGTACATTGTCCCTGCACCCTAGTCTCAATTGGGTCTTTCTTAGAATCAACATGCATGAGTTTCTGATGAGGGAATATTCATTTAACTCGAGTAGCACTAGTTGATTGCACTAATGCATCAACTGACTATTAACTCACTATTAGTTCCTCAAATAGTTTGGAAATAATTTAATTGGATTTAACTCAATAAACTGAGTTAACTAATTACAACTCATACTTAACTCATCCTAGACCCCTATAATACAGGGAGAACATATACATGAATTCAAAAAGACTTCCAACTCGAAATTACTAAGTTAACTAAGTCAAATCACTCTAGTTAACTATTACATGTTGTTATGAGAACAAATTTCAATTTTCATTCTCAGTTTAATTCAAGGACAAATTAAATTGGAATTTCTAGATTCTATTTTTATCATTTCTTGTTTCTGTTATCACTCAGGTTGTTCCCTGCTTCCTAAAGGGAATACGGCCGTGGTAACCACTAACCAATCTTTTAGCTACAGGTTCTAGCCTACCTGCAACCAGAGAGGGCTCTCTCTTTATAATTTAGCTTTGTTGATGAATGTTTTTAGGCTAGTTATGGTGTATTGTTTTGTTTGAATTTGGTGGCTTGGTGAATTCAGATAGAACTGAGATACAGATCATAGGACAGTTTGTTCCATTGGGCAATGGAGTTGAGGTATTTGTGCTGCTGAAAGTATATTTATGAAGGCAGAGTGTTGCTGCAAAGCAAGATAGGCATATGTGAAACAATTTACCAGATTTTTTTGATGAAATTATGGAATTAGTGAGTGAAAGGCAATTAAGAATCTTTCACTATGCTAAATAAAGAAACATGAAAGCATTGCTTAAGATCAGTTAAGAATTCTTAAACAATATTCACCATGACAGAATTAGTTAGACATGAGCAATCAAGAATTCATATCCATGGCTAATCCAGAAGAAAACATATTTAGAAATAGAGATTGAACATAGGGTGTTTCAAAACAAATCCTAAGCTATTCTTTTTCTCTATTTACTAGGATTATGAAAACATAAGAATTATGGAAAACACAGAAAACACATACATAGTTCAGAGAAACTTATTGCTCTAGCAAATGACACAGGAATTCTGCACCTAAACAGAGCTATTCATTTCCATCTTCAGACAACATAGGAACCAGAAATCTCTACCAGCAATTTGTATTATCAAAATGTCTCAAAATACAATAGAGCTCTTCAGAAAGAATTACATTACAACTGACCCTCAATACGTTATCTGAGGGGATATATATACAAAAATAGGGTACAAAATATCTCAGTAGAGAGTTATTGTGCAATAAATTTCACCACCAACTCTCTTACAAAAAGTAAATGAAAACATAAATATAGCATTTAATGCTGAGATGGCTGCTATCTTTTTGTCAGACAGCTTTTGACTTTATGGCTCTGGAAAGTGGGCTGTAGCTGTGCCTTTAACTCTGCGTTAATTGAGCCTACAGTCTGGGTGCGTTGGTGAGTCACCTGTACGAATGCTCCCTGTGATATCTGTGCTGATCTGTCTGCTGACCTGTACCTGTGATTGAAAACTTGATTTTCTTTCAAAAAAGGAAATAACATAGTGGCATTATTTGGGAAGAATTTCCAGCATTGCCTGCCACCAATCAGCTGGAGGTAGCTGATGCCTCCTCATTTTCACTAGTGTTTCATCTGCCTCTGTATGTCTGTAGAAGTTTGGAGTCACCTCAAACAGATGATTTATTTCATGTTCAATAAAGAATAGATTTTCTAACTTGTCATAGAGAGACTGCCCAGAGGGAGGCCCTGCCTCTTCTGTGGAGCTGCTAGATGCTGTTATCTGATTTTCAACATAATTGTTGATCCTAGTCATATACTGATTATATGACAGCAGCTGTCCTGTGCCAGTCACTAGGCTTGGCAGTCCTTTGTCCTGTAGTATTGTCAATTTTGCCCTGAATTCATCAATCTCTGCTTTCATTTCCTGACATTTTCTCTCCAGAGTTTGAGTAAAATTCCTCAAGGTCAGTACCTTTTTAGCTGTCAGGATTGTTTCTGTTCTGCTGCTTATCTCTAGAGCTGCCAGTTCCTCTCTAGTGCGGTTATTGAGGAAATGTATCATCTTGGTGGCTTGCTCGGGCATTATTCCCAGTGCTGTCCTGGCTCTTTGTATTTCCACATGAGCCATACCTATCAGCTCAATCTGCTCATAAATTGCCTGAATTGACCTCCATTGGTCCTGTATTGATTGGCCAATTTTGGCCCAAATAATCTTCTTTATTTCTGCTAGGTTTTACCTAGCAGCAATTCATTCTCCAGAGTTTTTACTTTGGCCTCTAAGGCCTTTATTTCTCTTTGTTTCTCTGCTACTGTCATCTTTGATTTATCATAATTGGTCTCCAGCTTGGCCAGTCTCTCCTTGGCATCATTTATTTCAGTTACCTGAGTCTCAAGCTCTTTGACAGCTTTCATCAACTCCTCCATGCTCATGCTGGATTCTGCTGCTGCTGTTGCTTCTGTTGTTGCTCCTGTTGCAGATGTAGCTGTGGTAGGTGTTGGAATAGCAGGAGGGGTTGCTGCTGCTTGTGTGGGAGGGGCAGGTCCAAGATTTGTTGATGTTTGAGGGGGTTGGGAGGCTGACTCCCCTTGCTTGTCCTGCAGTGCTTTCTCTAATTCTACTTCCATTTGTAATATTCTTTGGTTCATTACCAGAAGCAGCTCCATAGCATCATCTACTTGCTTTTCTTGTGCAAGTTCTATTGTTTGAGGGTGAATGGTAGGGGGCAATTTTGCCTACCTTCTTAGTGCAGCAATGTCATCCTCTTTCTTCTTCATAAGGGCTCTAACACCCTTTGGATCCTTTGGGTCATGTCCCAAATCAATTATTATGTCCTCCAGAGTCTTTATTTTATTTTCCTTTGCAGAGGAAGACAACCTTTCAAAATCAAGTTGTCTGTTTGTGTTCTTCAGGGCTTCCTTTAGCTGATGGGCCAGCATTGCCCTATCTGCAAGTGTTGCATACACCATTTCCCCAGTCTGTTTGTGCATCTCAATCTGATCCATGGGGTGTATATCTTTGGAAAAGACCTCCAAGTTTGTTCTGTAGTATTCTGCAGGGGTCTTGGGATGTGGGACTTTAGGCTTCAAATGGGTGAAGATCATTTTTTCTTCCTTCAGATCATAGGCAGCCATCAATCTTTGTTTTTTGGCTGGAGTTGTCTTCAAGAATTGCTCATAGAGCTGCACTCTCACCAATTCATTTTGTGCCTTGATCTCTATGAAGCCTTCTTTGACTACAGCTGGTTTCTTGCCCTGTTGTCTTGAGGAGGATACCTCTATGGTATGATGATGGGCCTATTCTAGCTTAAATGAGCTAGTGGCAGTCTGCTGGCTCGTTTGTCGTTCTCTGTTGTGGCTTTCTGCCCTTTCCTCACTGATGTCTCCTTCTTTTGTTTCAGGGTCTATCCTCGACCTCTTGGCCTCTGGTTGCTGTGATGATCCTGTTGGAGGTGTGACCTCCTCTCTATCTCTCTTTTTCCCTCTCTCATCATTGAGAGGAGTCTGCAAAACTGGGATTTGGGTTTGTTCAGTTTTCTCTGGAGGGGCTTGCCCTGACTACTGATCCTTTGATGTGTTGGGCTGCCCTATCTCTACCTGTTGTTGTTCATCCATATTTTCTTTTCCCTTTGCTGTAGTTGTTGTTGTTGGAGCTTGCTGGGTGTCATGTACAGTTGGAGCAGTAGAAATGCCTTCTCCTACTTGGATTGGTTGTTTGAAGAAGACCTGTTGACAAGAATCCAAGTCAAGAGTTTTTTTCCAGATCTTTCACAATCTGCTCCATTTTTTCTTCCTGAGTCAATTCCTCTACTATTGATTCAGGTACCCATTCATCTTGGTTGGCAAAGTGTTGTATTTGTGGGTATGGGCAATGCTTATAGGCTAGCAGCCTATACTTGACCCTCCGAGCACTGATGAAACCTTCAGGGTCATAAGGGACCCACCAGAAGCTTCGTTTGAGTTTGAGTTTTTGCCCTAGTATTTGATCAGCTTCTTGCCAACCATCTTTATTGTTCATGACAAATGGGCCTAGGTGGTCTCTAAACTTTAGGTTGGCTTTCTTCTTGGCATTGTGGAAGTGTGTCAGATCAGAGTTTATGAGTTGTCTATAGTATTCCAGGGCAAACAACCACATAGGCACATATTTTGGGAGCCTGTAGAGACAAAGCTCACAACCATAGATTATGATGACTGTGTGATTTTGGTACAAGTACCAATCACCTATCTTGTAACTCCTGGATAGCTGCAAGATTTTCTGCATATCCTTGGACAATCTGATAGGAGGGGTCCTCTTTGAGAGGCATGTGACTGGATACACAAACTGGTCAATAAATTCACAGTATGAGTAGGCAGAATTTTGGACTTGGTGGAAGACTGAAGACCAGAAGATGACAGACCTCCTTTCTCCCTGTGAGTCTAGCTTCTTGATTGGGCACTGGAAGCAATCTATCTGGTAATACATGAACAGGTGATAGATGTATGATGAATACTTAAATATTGCCTCCCTCTTCAACCTTGACAATTGGTCATGTATCTTGTTGGCAATGTACTTGGCAAAATTGTACTTCATAGCAGGAGCCTTCTCAAGGCTATATGCAGACAGCATGACTAGCACAGTTTCATCAACATGCTCATTTGTGGTGAACCCCAACACAGAGGTTAGCATATCAACCAGCAGCTTGCCTACCTCATTGAAATCTGTATAAGAAAAAGGAGGTGGCCCAAAAGGTTGGCAGTCTGCCTTCATGAATTTCCTGGCTATTGTAGCTATGTCTGTGCTAGAGAGCTTGGAGCCCTCATCTAGCAAGTAGTTAATGGAGAAGGGGTATAACAGCTAGGTTTGCTTGTAGTTCAGCATTTGGTTGATGGAATCTGGTGTTATGTAGAAAAGGATGCTCCCAGATGGAGACTTCACAGCTCTGAGCTTTTGGTCATAGTTTTCTGCACAAAGGTGAATGACTTCAGGAAAAATGTTCACAGAAGGCAGGAAGTAGGTGGGAAGATTGGATTCCCAGATGCCATACAGGTCACTGTTGTTCAGGTGACTGTTCCTTGGCTGGCAGAAATTTTGTAAATGATTCCTCTCTGCAACAAAGTCTGTAATGAGGAAATCACTATCCACCAGTGGCATGGCTTCTAGTTCTTTGCTAGGTGGATTCACAGGAGCTACATCCAGAGCAGCTGGAGTGGCCATTGTCTGGTTTTAACTAGATGTCTTACTGGATTTTCAAGTTTGGTACAAAAGCTGAGGAATGATGGCCAACTTCTGTTTGGCAGTGAGCAACTTGACAGTGTAAGGAGGCTCTTACAGGTTCAATGAAGTGTGGGGCACTCTGTTTTGAAGAACCAGAGTGTGTTTGAGCTAATTAGCTGGTTACTTGCAGGGAATATCTATTAGCAGGGGTGAGGGAACTGCTAAATTAGTTTTCTAGCCGGTAGTTTGGCTCCTTCAATTGCTTTTGTGGTGAATTTTATAGAGGCGCACGAGTTTCTTCAAGATTTTTTGTTGTGCAGGGGTTTCACTGGTTTCTTAAGTAAATTTCAGTGGTCAATTTTATCAATGGGGAGTTTTTAACAGAGTTCTTATGTAGGAAATTAGGATAGCAAAGGAGAACAGTGGGTAAAGAGGACGCCTGCGGCAAATACCTGGTTTTTATGGCGTAGGAGGTGTTTGAACCGGACGAATTGCAGGTTCTCGGGTTGACAATGGAGGCGGCAGCAACTTTGGCAGGTTAATTTGGTGTTTTGATCGTTGCACGTCGATTTCTCATGCAGAGGAGCTCCAGAAACTATGAACAACAATGACCAATAACGGCTAATTCTCGTCTTTTTAAGCATTTTTGGCATATTGGCGCCTTTTTGGTGATGACATCATGATGACGTCATCATGGGCCCAGGTACGGAGGGGTGACGTGGCAGCTGACGTGGGTGCCCAGGTGGCAGTGACACGGTGGCAGGGTGGACAGGCTGATGGGTGACATGGATGCGACGTGAAGGCATGGTGGCAACAAGGAGGGGTGATGTCACACTGACGGGGGCATGACGTCAGCGCGGGGAGGAGGCGGTAAGTGGTTTCCCCGGAAGGCCTAAGGACGGTAAGTGGTATCGAGGGGGGGGGGGGGCAGCGAACACAGCGAGAGCCCGACGCGTGGCGGGGGTACAGCGGCAATACCGCCAATCCCCCGGACGCAAAAGGTCGGGTGACTTGTCCATGAAATTGACCGCCCACCGTTGGATGGGTGGGGCGGATGATTAGATGATGGGCGGCGATTTCGATACAGCAGCGCGTTAAGGCGGGGGGGACCCACCCATTATTTTAATGGGTTTAAATAAATTGCACGCGGGGGGGTATAAAACATTAGGATATGGGTTTTATGGGTTAGGCGCACATATTATAAAATGTTTTAATTTAAAAACTTTATAATAAAGTGGGTTTAGGGTGGAAAAAAGGGGTGAATGGGTTTAATGAGGGCAGGGTTTCAGATTTTTGGGATTTAACCATAGTTTCTTGAAAGAAGCCATAGTTTAGGGACAAAGGGGCTAATACCAACCCCAGATATGTTAATATTTCCCCAAGGAAGGGTTATATAGCTATAATGCTAGGGAGAGGGTATTTATAGATATTTTTTGGGAAATTTTTCATAGATTCTAATAGAATTAGGGAAGGGGGGAACTTAGGGAGCTAAATAGTACATTAGTGGTTAATATGGCTTTGTGAGGTGAGTGAAGGGGTAAAGACTGAGTTCTAAGGGATAAAACTTAGAATGTAAAAAATAAATGAAATGACAAGAAAGCCTTTTTACACAAAAAATGTGGCTTCTTTTCTTGATTAAACTTCATGGTTTGACCCAATAGTTTGTCATGAAGTGAAGTGGAACTGGACACTTGAGCAGATCTCAAGGCCCTTGGGGGTGTTAGTAAATGATGTTTGGGGGAAAATGGGGAAATTAGAAATGCTTCCAATGCTTGTCCTCCACTCTCTGATTTTGATGCCAATACCCTGAGTGGCATGAGTTTTTGCACTTATTAAGCCAATTGGTGATGGCCCTCCATTTCTGCAACCTTGCACTGCTTACCCATCCTAGTAATCCTAACATTTTTTCTTCATTTAAAGTGGGTGCACTTGAATTAGCAGACCCTGATTGTCCTCTTTTTCTTTTGACTACCCTCCTATCTAAAACCTACCCTTATTTCTTCCAAGGCCCCAGATTAAGTAGTTAGGCACCTTTATTTCTCTACCTAGCTAGTCATCTGCCAAGCTTGAGCTGTTTAGTCAGGGAACATTCTCTATTCTGCAGCAAGCAATTTAACCATGGCATGGTCCAGCTTAGATTATTGGGCCATCCATCAAGTATGATTAGCAACAGTATTTGCAGAGCATGATACTCCCCAAAAGCTAGTAGTAGCATTTTGACTGGCCACTTTCCTGGTCTTTAGTTTGGGGTTCATTTTCACTTTTCTCTTGACCACTTGATTTTCTTGCCTTTTGATTATTCTTTTAAGGCATACCCTCTTTTCATTTTTTTATTTTTATAGCATGTACACAAAATATGGAACCTTTGGAGCCTGCAATGATGAACATATTTAGCCCTTCCACTGTCAATCATGAAAGATGAAACCTATTGGTATAGGAACCTAACATACACAAATAAAAGTGATGATTCTTCATTTTTTCATTGTTTAGCTGGTGAGAGACCAATAGGGTTTTCAAGCCAAATTTCTATGGACTTAGAAGAAGCTTGATTGTTGATGAAAGAAAGAGAAATCTACTCTGGGAGAAAGCTTGTCTACTACAAATAAGAAAAATAATTGAAATCCTATGCTAAAAACACACCACTATCTAACTAACTACTGAGAAACCATGCTTTACAGGAATGCCAAGCTAACATGTACGAAATGATAATGTAAAAAGCATGGAAGTTCAGAACATCAAACATCACTACTATGCATGTAAAGGACTGAAATAAATCCGTTTTGTTCTTTTTATTCTTTTTATGGAAAATCAAGTGTAAACCCTAATCTATTTTTGGTGATGTGGCAGGTGGCTTAGTGATGCTGGTGGATGGTTGGGAGGTTTAGGAGATGGTTGGAAGGTTTGGGAGACCCTTGGGTGACTTGGTGTGGCTTCCTAGAGGTTTTCCTTCAATTCAACCTCAAAATAGGCCACTACAGGAAAACCTACAATATGTATTAGAAACCTACAGGATTCCCTCTATTTCTACAAGACACAGCCGAGAGAAAACTGATGGTTGTTGGAGGTGATGGAAGGCTTAGGGAAGGTTTTGGATGGGTGGAATGAAGTGAGAAAATTCCTAGGATCACTCAGAACTCAAAACCAAGGTTAGGAGATGGTTGGATTTGCTCAACATGCTTCGAGGAATTTCTATGTAAATGATGAGATTGGTGAAGGCCTTGGTGAAAGAAAGGAATTATTAAGGATGGATGAAGTTGGAAGGTGGTTGCTTGCTATGAGATCTCTTTATACTTCTAAATCACCTGCTCTACATCAAGCATTTATAATTTCCAAAAAGTCATGTAAACAAGAAGAATTCTAACAAACTAGAAAAGCAAAATTTAATGAACTAGTTGTCTACTTCATGCTTGAGGAAAATTTTTGAATAAAATGGAATCATGGATGAGATCTATTGTAAGACTAAATATAGAAGAGATGGCATTTAAATCCTACACTTGCAAAACTGATCAAATTTTTGTTCAAGTACCGTAAACTCTAAATCTTATGAGAAGATGGAAATTTGTCTTTTTGGGGCTGCATAAGGGTCTTTTCCTCAAATCATGATCCCTAGGGGAAGAGGTGAGGTCAAGACACCTACTGATAGCTTTGTGATGCTCCTTTTATCCCTTCTAACCTAATACTGAAGTAAAGCACAAATGGAAGGAAACTAATAAACAACTAATCAAATCCACATTACTTGCAATGAAATACTTCTAAACACAATTTAACCATGAATCTATGAAACTAAGCCAAGCATACAGATACAAGAAGAGGAACCTTTTGTGCTAGGGTTGGCCCTAACCCAAGAGCTTCAACCCTCTGAGTTAACTCAATGCTGGATCAAGAAAAAGCTCATTTTCATTATCAAAACAGAAAATTACATCAATGTCTTCCACAAGTCTAGAGCTCCAAAATAACTAGTGTTTATACAACAAAAATTCGAATCCTAATGAGTCTCTAGGCCTGTATACTTATACAACTGAAGTCCCCAGTGACTTCCTTAAATCTAGGGAGGCTCAGCTCCCAAACGCGAGATGAACTAACTCTTTATTTATCACTTGCTCAGTTGCCTTTTGATCTTCATGACTTGGTTGATTGCACTCTGAGCTGGTGTGATTAATGGAGGAATATTTGAAGGGGGGGGGGGGAAATGAGGATAATTTACCTCCTACAATCTCTCTCCCTTGTCCCATTCGAGTTTCAAACCTTACTCTTTCCAAAATTCCTTGATTTTCTCTTCCAAACCTGCATTCAATGCATATTAGTCCACTAGGTATAATATCTCACTTTAACTCATCTCATTAAACAAAATATAATCAAAACATGTAATAAATTGTTAGAAGCGTTGATTTGACTAGCTAGGAGGTGAACTAAGGCCCATATAATTACCCAATAATGAAGCTCATCAATTAGGAAGAAAGATGATGCATACTTATAAGATTTAGGATAAAATCCTACTTATTAAAATTTATTTTTGTGATCCATAATGTAGATATAAGTCTTTTGGATTATTCGCATCGTTAGGATTTGGTCAACATTTTGAACCAACTAATGTGGTTCATCCTCAGGACAAGGTGAGAAATTAATAGATCTAAGGGAATAAATAGTAAGGATGCATCACTGCCCAAAGTTAGTTGTTGAAACTTGTCCTGACGATGAACCACACTGGTTGGTTCGAAACGCGTCGACAAATGATTATTTATGTGATTTCGCCGAAAATTCTCTAAACAATGAAAATTAGTCGTTAGGTAATTTGTTACATTGTTTAATGAAATAGTTAGAAATTAGTTGATCCATTAAACAATGTAACCATTTGCCTAACAACTAACTCTGGGTAGTGATGCATCCTTACTATTTATTCCCTCAGATCTATTGATTTATCACCTTGTCATGAGGATGAACCACATTATTTGGTTCGAAACATCGACCAAATTTTATAATACCTGATTTTGGAAAAAATGCAAAACCTTAATAACTAACAGTATTGCTATAGCGCTGCACACTCCGCATGCTACGCTATTGTCGCTCTCTGATGTCTTGTTCTTGATGTCTCTCTTCATTTTTCTTCATTGATCGACCTGTGGTGAACTTAGTGTGAACCTACTCGGATCTTTCACGCTCTGCGACCTTACACACGGCTTCCTCGCCTTTCAATGGTCTAGCATCCCTTCAAACCTTTGGAGAACCCCTAATGAACTTCGAGTGAAGATTATGAGACAACTACTACAAAACAGATGATTTATAAAAGTGTACAGTTATTCAAATGCGGAAAATGCCTTCTCATATTATTTCTCAGAAATGGATATAGATTACAGATCATAGAGAGTATTCCTTGCATAGATAGACTATTGTTGCATTTATCGGACTTTTTCTTTTCACAGAGGAATAAGCATTACCGAAGGCTTCCTGGAAACAGATAGACTTTGCCTCAGAATATATAGACTCGACTGATATATAGACTTGACTGACTTCAAACTACTAATAGATCTGGCCACTTTAGGTTCTTATGAGTGGCAAGCACACTGATACACAAGCTTCTCAGATCTCTAAGACTCTAAGACTCTAAGACTCTCTGAATGCCAATGCCTCCACAATGAGCCTTACTCCCTATTTATAACAAATGAGAGGGGATGGACATTACAGTAGGACATCATACAAAGGGATGGAATCGTTGCTTTCAGGTAACACCGAGGTGACATCCACACAAATATTCTTGGTCCGGAAAAGTAAATCCTATGGGAAAATATGTTGTCTGCATTATTTACAAAGTGAATGCCGGGGGCATCCTCTCCTTATCAGTCGAGCCTACTTACGCATCCTTATCAGTCGAGCCCCCTAAAGGGTCCTGGTTTATTGGTAGCCTTATTATGGGCCTCTCCGTTGAATAATTGAAGTAAATAGGCTACTTTTTTCCAGCAAAGCCCACAAGAAACGCTGGCCACAATCAAGAACTTGTGACTGGACAACATTATTACAATAATGGATGCTTTCGTCGGCTAAGCCCATGAGAACCGTCAGAATACAATAATGTTATGGAATCTACTTTTTTTGTACAATAATTCATCCCATGCTTTGGTGAAAATCCTCTGAACAATCATAGGTTTCCCTAAAATGATTTGGTGCTTGACTTTAGTTAAAACCAACCATTCATAATGGTGGGTCATATATTCTCTTAGGGTTTTATTGTCATCATGAAAGGGTGACCATTCGCCTACTGTCATCTCTTTGATAGTTTTGTATGGGACATGGAAGCAGTCTGGGATGTTATGTTCGAAAAAAATATCACAGTGGAATCTACAGTATCCTTCATGATAGAGTGCGTCCATTGTTCTTCTATTAACACCGTAGTCGGCCCACCATTTCTGTAACCAGTTGCACTGTTCATTTATTTGCACTATACCCGTTGTACTAAATTTTAATTTAGTATAGTGGGTTTCTTCTTTTTCATCTACATTAAGGAAATCCCACCATAGTTGTTTGTATGCTGTAAAGTCATACACTGTGTTGGGAAAGATAAGCTTAGGATCTCCTCCTAGCCATTATGCAGAGGTATGAGTAGGCATGGGCCATGCCAGATTCCTAGTTCGATTAATGTAGAAATATTTTTCATAAATTCCGTTGTGGATTCCTCCATGACACCATGTGCCTGAAATATCATGAAAGTCTCTTCGAAGAGCATCTTCTACATATAAGGCATCCCTTTTTGCCTTTGTGTAAATCATATCATGTATCCCTTTACTCCCTTTTGGATACACTCTTCTTTCTGGTACAAGATGTTGAATGTTAGTATGTGCTTGCAGATTATCATCTAGTACTTTTGTATTTCTCAGGTTCCATGTAGGCTTCCAATTTTCCCTGTATTCTTACCAGTCCTAGTTGTCTGGTATGGTGCGTAGGGCTTCTTGTTTCTACTCTTGGTCCCATTTTGTAACTATAACCATGATGTGTTCTTGAGGCTGGATAAACTCCCTACTGAGAAAATCCAGGAGACAGTTTTTTGTGCCCTTTATATGTTCAACTTGAAAGTCGAAGTTAGTGAAGAGTGCTTTCCACCTAGAAAATTTTGCTTCGTCTGGTTTCTTGATATCTTTAGTTAATACTTTTTGTAAAGCTGAAGCATCAGTTTGGAGCAAAAACTATCTATTTATTAAATAGACACCAAATTTGTTGATACAGTTCCATGCAGCTTTGACTTCTTTCTCAATTGTGGAGTAATTCTGCTCAGCTGGATTCTAGGTGCCTGATGAAAACTGGACAACTTGTTCAGTGTCACCTTTTCTCTGTTTTAGGATTCCTCCCTATCCTATATTACTGACATCTATTTCAACAATCTTGAATGCATTGTCATCAGAGACATATAGAATAGGAAGAGATTTTACCTTGTCCTTGATGTTCTGAACAGCTCTAGTGTGTTCTTCTGTCCACTGAGGTGGCTTCTTTTTAAGCCTTTTATTTAATATACTCTTGTTAGTGGGGCAATCCTTATAAAAGTTACTGACATAATTCAAACAAACCAAAAACCTTTGAAGCTGGTTTTTGTCTGTAATAACATCTAGGAATTTGTCAGCAAATTCAAGCGCATGCTTCTGTAGAGAAATTGGCCATTGAAAATAGTATGGTCGAGAAATTTGATAGTAGTTTGGAAAACTTCTACCTTTTTCTTACTTAAAACTATACCATTATGCTTTACCAACTGCTTAAATGTATGAACATGCTTAAAATGGTCTTGGATGTTCTTGGAAAAGATTAGAACATCATCAATGTGAACTATACTCTAATCAAAGTATGGCTTAAATATTTTATCCATTACCTTCTAGAATTTAGATGGAGCATTTTTCAAACCAAAAGGCATTACATTCCACTCATAGTGGCCTTCTTGGATACTGAAGGTGGTCTTGAACTTGTCTTTCTCTGAAATGGCTACTTGCCAAAATCCTGCCTTCAAGTCAAACTTTGAAAATATCTTAGTTTCTGCTATCCTTGCAATCATATCTCCTTTGTGAGGGATCGGATAGGTGTCATTTGCAAGAACAAAATTTAGAGGTTTGAAATTTATTACCAGCCTTGGGATACCTCTGATTTATTCTGCTCTTTTGTTGACATAGAATCCATAACAGTTCCAGGGACTGTTAGATCCTCTAAAGAGCTTTCTGTCTAAGAGCTGTTTGATCTTGTTTTCACAAAGATCTCTATATTCATTGCTCATAGGAATAGATCTACTTTTACAGGGATTACCTATATATCCTTCTTTATATGGGAGCTCGATAGAATGTTGTTTTCGATGCCAAAATGCATTTGGTTCTTCTGAGCAGCATTCATCTTCATTTTGTTTCTTCAATGCCTGAATTTTTCTTTGAACCTGAGGATCCTTTAGCTATTCTTCTACTTTAGGTATATATTTCAAATCTTTCACATCTATCAATTTGGCTTCTGCTTTATCCAAATTTTGGACAGTCTAGACCATTATAGAGATTCTAGGATTTGAGATATAAGGCAACTCAATCCTTTTTGTTTTTTCCTTCGAAGTAGGAACGAAACTAAAATAACCAACTTTGTTTTCTTTTAGTCTGGTTGACCCATGTGGCTCAACCACTGCTAGGAATATATTTCCTAGAATACAGTCAACTAGAATGTCTGCTACTGCAAATTTCAGATTGATGCAGTGATGTTAAAAACAGATAGAAGCCTTAGGAAATTCATACTTGAGAATTTTATTCCCCAATCCTATAACATTTCTTTTTGCAGAAACCCAATATTTTGCTGGTATGAATTTCTTATTTAAAATGTTCACATCTCCTGAGTCAAGGAGTGCTGTGAATTCAAACATTTCTCCCTTTATGCAAATGTTCACTTTTACATGGTGTTGCTGATAAGAGATGGCAAGAATTCTCATTTCTTGAAATCCCAAGACAAGGTCTTTCTTCCCTTCAACAATTTCAAGATTTGGATTGGCATATTCTGCTATGTCCCATGCATGAGAATCATCTTCTTCAATTTGTTTGCCTTTCTTGATTTCAGCAATTTGAGATTTCAAAGAAGAGATTTCAAATTTAATACTATGTATTTCTCTACTTACTTCTCCCAAGGTGAGTGAACGCACCTTGTCTGGCTTCTCTTGATGGCGTTGGAAGGATCTGGTATTCCTTTCAAAAGAAGCATCAACAAACAATGGCTTCTTACTTGAATTTCTGGAAGAACTAGATTTGAGCTGGTCCATGAATGCCTCTGTTAGCCGATTCTTCATTTCTTCATCTTCCATTGCTCGAATCTGAGAAATAATTTTTATCTCATCTTCTTCTGTTGCATCCATTAAAAAATTTTCTTTTTGTGGTCTGAAGGTGATTTCTTTAGAGGTGGAATCACTGTATGATTCTGTATCAGAATCATAATGCATCTGACAAGCACATCCTTCCCATTCAGGAAAAGAACAAGATGTCATTTCAGAATGTGAACAATCTTACATGTGTGCTTGTAATTCTTCTTGAGACAAAGAACTAAAAGAATCAAAAGATGATTCTTCTAGTTTTTGCTACTGGATTTGGTCTTTAATCACCACATTTGGGCAATGTTTTGTCCTATGTGTGCGGGAACCACACTTCCTACATTGTATCTGTCCCTCTTGCTTGATATTTTTACCTTTCTGGAAAGAGGCTTGGGACTTCTTCCCTCTATTTTTCTTAGATTCTTCTTCTTCTAGACATCTTGAGGATGTGTGTCCAGTCTTGCCACACAACCAACAAGTGAGATTGTTCCATTTCTCTTGTTTGGATGTTTGCAAGTGAATATCAGAGGGTCTATAACGATGTTTCTTGGGGACATACCTGTAGTAGCCCTTTCTGGCTTTAGAGGAGTGACCTTTAGGCCACTGAGAATGCTTTCTTTGATCTTTGTAGCCTTTTACATTCTGTTTATACTCCTTTTTAGCATGTTTCTTCGCTTTTCTTCATTTGATCAAAGGTCATCAACTTTAAGTCCATATTTATTGCAAATGGACTTCTTGTCTAGGACCTTTGAAATTTTTTTCCAAATATTTGTTTACTTTGGAACTTGTGCATAAGCTCACTAATGTTTTTGTAATGTGAGAATAAATCTCACCCCAAGTATATGATTCAAATGGCAATTGGAAAACTTCTTGCGACTTGATATAATCAACAAATCTGGATGGAACAACAACAAGATATACTTGTTTCCATAACAGATTCTTTGAATCTTTCACTTTATAGATTCTTTGCATCCAATCTTGGTGAAAGTCTTCATATTGTGACATCTTGTGGCATTTGAGATTCATGAGGATAACTTCATGCTTGTCTTCAATCTCAATTTCACTGCCACACCAGTGTTCTAAGGTCATGGAGGTTAAAGCTCCAATCATGTTGCTTATAGTTGATCCATTTGAATTGTGAATCACATCTCCTGCTTCCTCTTTAAGCACTTCTGATTCCATTTTTATCAATAGTGCTAGAGATGATTCAGTGTCCCACCACCTGAGTAGTGTTCCTGTAAAGCATTGAATAATAGTCTTGCATGCTTCTATTTCACCTTTTCCTCTAAGATACATGAGTTTATATTCTGTGAACATCATATCAATTAATTGTCTAATCTGACCAACAATTCCACTCTCTATGTCATTTAGGGAAAAATGTATGAGTTTCAGGAATCTTTCCTTTGCCTTCAAGACCAAGTGCAGGGTATTTATTGAACCTACTTTCAAGAGGTTCATATATGGGAAAGATCTGAGACTCAAATTCTTTCTTTTCATCTTCTTCTTCCTTGAATAAGGAAGCAATGGTGACTTTTTCTGCAGCCTCTAGCTTTTCTGCTGAAGATGTGGCTACTTCTTTGGGGAATAGTACCAGAAACTTGTTGACTGGTTTTACAGGATCTTGAATCTTTATATTTCTTTTGTAGAGGAAATAGTTAGGAACTGGTTTATCTGTTTTTGACAGACTTATCTTTTCAACCTTTTCAGTTAAACCAAATATGAAAATTTTAGTAGTATCAATATAATCTACTATTTTTTCTTCCACTTCCTCTATTTTATTTAAAGATTATTTGGCATAAGATTTAACAACAGATGAAGTATACTATACATCATTGAGGTTTCTGTTAACCTCATTCAGTGATACTTGAACAGCATCAAACTGTTCCTTTATTTCTACAGCTTTTGTTGTATTTATCTCCAGACCCTTAATTGTTGTATTAGTCCAATTGATTTGTTCAGTGGCCTTTTGAACTCTTCCATATATGCCTAGAGCATTATCATCCTTCTGAACCAAAGGAATTTCCTTTGATGCGTTTTGATTTTCTCTTATGATAATCCCTCTGTATGGAGGAAAGGTAGATGGAGTCTCTATTCTGCTGCCATCTAAGGCAGTCCAAGAATGTTTGGAAGATGATGAAGAAGATGATCCTATCAACACAACTTTAGGGGAAAATTTTTTCTTCCATTCATAAAAGGAAATCCAAGAATTTGTGATTTCCATATAATGTTTCCAATCTTCAGCTAATCTCTTCTTCTCCTCAATAGTATGACTTAGACCAAACTGCTCAGCTTCTGGATTGGTAAATAAGTCCCAATTCAACATGGCTTTCATCCATTTATAACTTATTTTTGATTTCAAATAGCCATTCATCAGAGAAAAGAACTTGTGCATTTCCATGACTGCAAACTTTTTACAGTCATCTGGAACAAGACCAAATCTACATGAAGGAATTAGGCCTTTTGCTTGCTCAAGATAGCCTAGTCCATATTTGGGCTTGGCTGGCCTCATTACACTGAACCTTTCTGTCAATCTAGGATCTTCTCCTTCTAGATTGATAATCTCATGCATCATTAGAACATGATCAGACTCTGGCTCATGAGGAAAAGGAATGTCTGAACATTTTGGGTTTGGGCATGGATTGAATGATGTGGAAGGAGGAGCTTCTCCAGTTCTTGGATGGTGATTCTTGTGAATGACAGATTCAGCAAGGGTACATAAATTTTCAACAGCTTTACATTCAGGCCATGTAACTTCTAGGGAATTGAAGTTGACTAACTGGGCAAATTCAAACAAAAAAATGTGTCTACAGGAAATTGAACTAGAACAAGTGGTATCAACAGTGGATGGATCTCTATAAAACTTGGAGCTTTTGCAGGCTCTTTCAATTCCTCTGTAATGAATAGTGGATCTTCTGGGGAAAGACAAAACAACAGAAGATTGGTTCTCTTGGATATCAGTAGAGGTTATTCTTTTTGGTGCTAGAGGTTTGGGATTGGAAACTACTCAATGTTCAGGGAATGTAAGATCTTCCCACCAAATTGTCTGATGTTCTATTTTCTAATTCTTTGAATCTATTAGAACAACGACACTTGCTTTTGAATCCTGACTAGGTGTATGGCATATGGCTGGCCATGAGGTATTGGTGTGTAGGAAACATCCTCTAGATTGTATGGCTATGTTATGTCTTTTCTGGTGCATATCAAACCCTGAAGTTTGGATCTGCAATTGCAGGATCTGATCTATTGATTAATCAAATACATTGACTACAAAATTAGGATAACAGTCAAAGTATATTGGGCCATGTGACAGAGGGGCAACTATACCTCCTATTAAGGAATCAGTATACTTATTATGAGTAAGATCTCATACTATGGCTAGTACAAAAGTAATCAACCCTTGATGGGTCAAAGGGTTTATCCCGATCCTTATGCATCCCAAGTGCAAATATTTTGTTTTTAACCTTTTAGCTTCGACCTGTAAAGTTTTTGGATCTGGAAGAGGGATAGACTGAATATTGTCAGAATTCTCCTAAATCTAACTAATAGACTCCTTTATACTAATTCTAGTGGTGGATTTTAAATGGAATATAGACAAATCATCATAAACTTCTAATGCAGAGATACTAGGTAATTGCCACCAAGCAGACGGTTGTGGCTCTTCATATTCAAGTTTTGCTTGATTTAAGACTCGAATAGAACTTCATAAAAACATATCCCTAAGGGAATACTCTGTAGCGGATGACTCTTTGTCTTCTAATTCATGGAAGGATACAAACTTCCTAAATGGATCCATTAATATGAGTGATGATTTTAGAATACCAACCTCTTGAAGCAGACATTACTGGCTTTGATACCAATTTTTAGCAAGGGCTTCCACAAAGCTTGCTACAATGCTGCTACAGTGTCGCGCACTCCCTTTTTTTTTTTAATAATACGTGATTTTTATAAGGTTTTCAAAATATATATTTTTTAATGTAATTTTGAAATAAAACACTGAAAATAAATTCATGATAGTGTTGGGTGTGGAGCCTAATTATCTTCTGTATTCAAAGGTATCGCCACATTGGACCCCAATTTGAAATGGGGGTGGCAACACCGCCCGTAAAATATTCGCTGCAGGGGGGGCTTTGTGGGGGGGGGGCTGCGCACCTTTGGGGAGCCCCCCCCCCTAGTGCGGGGTTTCGGGGGTGTTAGCTTCCTGCTGCAGCATGGTGTTCATTTTTCATGATTGGCATTTCGCAGGCCAAATATGTTGTACTTTGCTTGCTGCAATGCTCCATATTTGCTTAGCAGTCTCCAAATGAAGAAGGCTACTTCAAGTTCATTCAATTGCCTTCAAATTTTGTAAAGTTTTCCCGGTATCGCTATTTTTTCAGTTAAAAGGAGGTCCAAACAGTTTAATATTGGTCTCCCTAGGTTTAAATTTCCTGTTTTAGAATATAGAGATTGTACATTTGTCCAAATAGTTTAATCTTGGCAGATTCTTAGATAGGTAGAGAAGCAGAGGAGCCCAACAGCTTAATCTGGGCTCTGGAAGAAATAAGGGTAGTATGTAGATAGGAAAGCATCAAAAGAAAAATGAATGATGGGTTTGCAAGTCTAAGTGCACCCCCAAACAAAAGAAGAAAAAATGTTAGGTAAGTAGGCTGGGTAGGTAGTTCTGAGGTTGTTGAATCCTAAATTGCTGACCAGTTCCAGGTTTTCAGGTGTCATATCACTCAGGACACAATCAGCAAAGTTTTGCATGCAAGAAGCTCAAAAGAGGTATAACTGACTCCCCTTCTTTGTTCTCCCAAATCATTAACTAACTTCCCCAAAAGAGGTCAAGATCTGCTTGACACCTCCTAAGTTCCATCATCTTCATAACACTGGCTTGAGTAAAGATCTGCTTTACTCAAAAGTTGTTCCATATCTTCTCCTTAAGTATGGTCCTACCCCCTGATAACAGCCTAAGCTCTCCTGAACTTAGCGCTTTCTTACCATCTCCATATTAACCATCAACATTATTATTTAGCTCCCTATTTTTCCCATCCCCTTATTAATATAAAGTAAAATCCCCCTACGTAATATCCCTCCCCCTGGTTAAAAAATAACCATAAGTACTCCCGGGAATTGCTCAGTTTATCTAAAACTCAGCAAGAACCCTTGGCCTTCAAAACCACCTCCCAGATACAATGGACTCCTTCCAAAGTATAAAATCCCTCTGAGGTAATCGGACCCCTTCTGAAACCTCAAATGCCCTTCACACCCACTGACTTGCTCTTTCTTCCCAAAACTTACCCGCTATAGAACCTTAAAGCCAAATGGCATCGCAACATCGCACTTTCATCTCCATGCAGGTCATCGCCCTCCGTTCCCCGCTGATGCGATATTGCGATATCGCCGATCGGCGATCGCATGCGCCGAAGTATCCAACCCAGTCACCCCTCTGTTCCCGCTCGATGCGATATTGCGATATCGCCAATCGGCGATCACAAGCGCCGAGTGTCCAACTCATGTACCCTCCTTTCCCCGCCGACGCGATATTGCAATATCGCATCGGAGTTTTTTCATCGCATTACCTCCAGCATTAGCACTTCACCACGTCGCTCAGGGACCCACCACAGCTGACGTCATCCATCGTACAACTGACATCATGCTTACGTCAGCAGCCAGAAAGCCGAAACTTCGTGCAGGAAGAAAAGTCGCACTTCGGAGGACCAGATCAAGAAACAGTGGCAGTTTCCACTACGGGAAATAGGCCATTTCGAGGAATCTTCAGGGAATCTTCTGATTTCTTAGCCCATTGCGCGCCGAAAAAGCTCGAAAATCGCCCGATCGTGCCAAAAGGATCTGGTTTAAAGACAGCAGCAGATCAATCACAGAAAAGTGTATCAGATCAAATCATCAGGCATCAAGCGTTTCAAAGAGTATCAGTCGACGGCGGAAGCCATCAATGTAGCGGCAAAGAGTATCAGTGAATATCTTGAGTAGCGGCTCGAAGCAGGAGAACATTTAATATCTTCCAGCAGATTCATAGAAAGAGGGCGAAGCTACTTGAAGCTCTCAAATCATAATTATTGCACATTCAATTCACACCAGAGCCGAACTGCAGTTCTCGAAGCACAATCACTTCAGCAGCACTGCATCTGGTCCCCAAGGGCCACCTCGTCACCTATTCCGATCCAGCTGCCCCACAACGTAGCCAAAAAGATTTACTTGCATTTAATTCCAGCAACACTTAGATTTTGAAGAGTTCTCTGAGCAGACCTGCTGAGGTCACTTGTAATGATGTCTTTCCAATATTTTGCTTATAAATACCACCCTGAGCAATGTTGTGAGGGGTTGGTTAGTTGGTAGTAGTTGTTGGTCAGTCTTCTTTCCAGCATTTTCTCCGAGCAGAGACTCGCACTGTAACTGTCATAATTTTCCATAATCAAAGATTGCTGAAAGCATGGATTGCGAAACTACTTGATGTTTTCTCTTGGCCAAGGGATGATCACGGAATTCCTGTGCCTCTACATGATCCAATAAGTGTTCCTCTCCTCTGTTAAATTTTATGTTTGTTTTTACCACCTTGCCGCCTTTCTAAATTACAGGAAAAAAGAATAGCTTAAGATTTTTTTCATTACACCTTAAGTTCAATTTCTGCATTTCTCAATGTTTTCTTCAGAAATAGTTATGAGCTTGTATTCTTAAATGATCTGGTTTACGCTGTTTCTTTCACATATGAGTGCATGTCTTAGGAATTATTAATTGCTCCTGGATCCCACTCATCCATTTCTCCTCTTTGTCATCATGATGAAATGATTCTCCTTTGCCTTTCATCCCTGATATCCACTCCGTACTTTCAGCAGTCAGAAAATTGTATCCTGTTTGGCTATCCTGCTCCGTATCCCCTTGTGACCAATAAAACTCTCGCAAGCCTCAATCTGTGACTCCATGCCCAATGGTTCGAAACTTATGACTCTTTACCTTGCCTCTTTGTTCGAGAATCCTACCTTCTTTCAAATCACAATCAACACTCCCTTGAAGTCAGAAAGCTAGCCTAAAATCATCAACTAAGGTTGAATCAAAAGGAGAGAGCCCTCTCCGATTGCAGGTGGGCTAGAACCTGCAGTCGGAAGATTGGTTTGTGGTTACCTTGGCCGTATCCCTATTAGGAGCCTAGGGACAACCTGAGTGATAACAGGGGGTGCTGCCCCCGAAGCTAAGAATAGATGTAAAATTGCCTTGTAAAAGTATAGTAATTTCTAGTCAATCTGGGTCGTTCATTAGGTAGAGATCTGATGGTAGAAGTTATGTTTAATTTAGGGTTTTTTACCCTAGAAGGCAACCCCTCACTATATATGAGGGAATTGTCTTCCGTCTATGTAGATATGTATTCTGAGTGAAAAAGAAAGAGGAGATTGATATCAAAGAGGGTGATACAACGGATTTGCTATAGGTTGTATTTCTTCAGTTTGTTGGATAATATAAAAGAAAGGACTAGTTGTTTCTCAGTGGACGTAGCCCAAACTAGGTGATCCACATATATTTGTGTCTCTCTTGTTTTTATGCATTTTTTGTGTGTTTATATTTCTACAATATTTTATGTGTTCCATTGCTTTGTAATATGTTAGCACTTGAAATTTCACCTCAGGCTGAAAAAGGAAAACCTCAAGGCAACATCAAACCATTTAGCCTCGTAGCTAGCCCTACGGGGTAGGAGAAGGCTCTCTCCAGTCAATCTTAGTAAAATCTTCAATGGATAAGAGATCAATAGGGTAACACTAATTTTAGGCTAGTAAACTGATCAAAAGGGTTGATTTGGGGTTCTTAGGGTTTTTGGTGGCAAATTGAGGGGATGGCAATTTTGGGTACGGGGATTGGACACAGTTTCTGCAGGGGGTTCTTTGGGGTGAGGTAGGAGACAGTATTGATGCCTTTGATTGAGGTGGATGATTAGGAATGACAGGTGAGGAGTTAAGGAGAGCAAACAATAACTTTGAATTCTCCTTAAACAGTAGAAAACATTGAAATTAAACAAACTTAAAAGCAGAGCATGACAGTCATGAATTCTTACTTTAACACCTCGTTTGCTTAATGTGCAGAAGGAAAATAAAGGAAATGATTCACATAACACACTTACAGGTACATAGAGAAACACACCATCAATACATTAACGCACAAGAGATCCAAAAGGAGTGCAAAACCCTGGTCTTCCTTAGCCAAAAATTGCAGAGATACAGTGAAATAATACAATGATAGCTTCTCCCTCAAGAGTCCAACCATGAAAATGAGCAAGAAAGTACATAATATAGATGATCTAACCTCTTTCCTTCCTCCATTGGTCGAGCTCACTATCCTAGGAGCTGTTTCAACCACTTCTAAACTAAGCACTACAAATTAGGCAGTCAAAACAACTTGCCTCTATAAACTTGGAAACCAATTCATTCATTCAATTTTTACCCTTTTCATGAATGAATCTTCTAGAAGAGTTACATAAAGGTAAAAGTGTCTAAAAAGTACCATAATTACATCAAAGAGAATCATCATTCACCTCAAAAAGTCAAACTGAGTCAAATCTGCGTTTTTTGGGCTGTACAGTGCATTTCTGGACAATTCTGCCTGACGGGTCGCACCCCCCTGCCTGACGGGTTATACCCCTTTGGAGCCATGTTTGGGGCACTTTCAGGTGGCCAAATTGAGCAAAAGTGGGCTTTTTGGAAATTTCTGTGAGTCTACTTTCCAACCCAACTAGAATTTTTGAATTTGGAGTTCATTTTCCCTGTCCAAAATCAATTCTCCCAAGACAGCTTTCTGCAGTTCAAAAAAGTGGCAGAAAGTCAAATTTTGCATATTTTTTGACTTTCTGGAGGCCCAAAACTTCACCAAATCTCTAGTCCTTTGATGAGCATGTGTAACTTTGCATGAAAAATCTGGAAATGCTAAGTTTTTGCAAAATGGAGTTGCCGGGATGAAGGGTCTCACGGGCGGTGAGACCCGTTAATGGAGAAAACCTGTAAATTGCCTAAAAAAACCAAAATTTACCCAAAATGCTCAAAATTTCTTGAGATTTGTGTTGTGGCTAGGCTATTTAGTGCCTTGGTCCTTGAGTGAAGCCCAGGCCAAGATATGGAGGGGATCGGGCCTCTTTCTTCGTTTTAGTGCCTTGGCCAACCTCCTTGGATCTGGCGATTATAATTTTGACATTTCTCTAAAACCATGACACTTGTACAAAAAATGAAGGAGGTTTTTCTTCTTTGGAATTTTGTGGACAAAAACCTCTCTCCGTTTTCTCAAATTCATCTTTTATTTCTCTGAAACACCATTTGAGTGACACTTATCCCGATGTGTGAAACAAGGAATGTTGTCGAAATGAAGTGAAATGAAGGGGATAAGGGGCTTCTAAATTCTTGGGGAAATTTTTGGAAGTAGGGAGGGATGTTAGGAAGTAGGGGAAAGTGGAATCTC